>CM053028.1:531973835-532015709 GCA_028564925.1 Lithobates sylvaticus
TCTCTCCTTCTCTCTCTCTCTACTTCTCTCTTTAATTTAATTTGTTTTAACAAAATATTTTTGTTTTTTATTTTATTTTCATAAAAAGGCCCACCAAAATCCTCAGCACCAGGCCCATAATGCAATTAATCCGGCCGTGCCCGGCTGCTATCTTTCTTCCCTGCTGTCAGTGTTTGGCGGAGTGATCTGTAAAGTGCTGAGGCTGCTCTTACAGGTGTCGGGACTGATGTGAGGGAGCTGTAAAACGAATACGCGCGGAGCAGTGGTGGCGGGTAGCGTGGCAGGCACTGGGCAACACGCAGTGAGTGAGGTGTCAGTGTCACACCCGTTGTGATATCCTAAAAGAATCATCCAAAGTCCTCATAGTGACTTTTAACATTTTATAGCTTTAGGATAATCATCCACACAGGACAGCAGGTCTTCTATGGCTTTGTAAAAGTGTGTCACATGGCTGGTGCTGACTTTGCTGTGGATGTACTGTGGGGTACAATCTGTAACACCCAGGACAGCTATAAATTACCAACGTCAGCACCCAACAGCCATGTGACACACTTTGACAACAAGGCAACTGTCAGGTTTCATGTAGAAGTTGGGGAGGAGCCAGGGGTGGGGTCGAGGGCAGAGTCAAAGCGAGCCCCATGATTTCCGATTTCCAACAGAGGCCCTGCCTATACTACCCACATTTGCCACTATACCACCCTATACTGCTCACACCTGCCACTATACCACCCTATACTACTCACATCTGCCACTATACCACCATATACTACCCATACCTGCTACTATATTGCCCTATACTACCCAAACCTTTTACTATAACACCTTTACTACCCAAACCTGCCACTATGCCCCCTATACTACCCAAACCTGCCACTATACCACCTATACTACCCAAACCTTCCACTATACTACCCAAACTTGCCACTATACCATCTATACTACCCAAACCTGCCACTATACCACCTATACTACCCAAACCTGCCACTATACCACCCTATACTATCCAAACCTGACGCACGTTTAGGAGATATTAACGATACCTATAGGTAAGCCTTATTATAGGCTTACCTATAGGTACAACTTGCAAATTTAGGTTTATTACCTCTTTAACCACTTTAGCCCTCGAAGGATTTGCCCCCTTAATGACCAGGCCATTTTTTGCATTACGGCAACTCGTCGCTTTAACTGACAGTTGCGTGGTTGTGCGACATTGTACCCATACAAAATTGATGTCCTTTTTTCCCACAAATAGAGATTTCTTTTGGTGGCATTTGATCACCTCTGCGGTTTTTATTTTTTGCCTTATAAACAAAAAAACTATATTTTTTACTATTTGCTATAATACATATCCCAAAAAAATAAAAAATAAAATTTTGTCATGAATTTAGGCCAATATGTATTCTTCTACATGTTTTTGGTAAAAAAAATCACAATAAGCATATATTGGTTTGCGTAAAAGTTATTGCGTCTACAAACTACGGGATAGATTTATGGACTTTTATTTATTTACTGGTAATGGCGGCGAGCTGCGATTTTTTGTGGGACTGCGACGGGCAGACCTCAAATTACACTTTTTGGGGACCAGTGACATTATTACATTGATCAGTGCTATAAAAATGCACGGATCAATGTATAAATGACACTGGCAGGGAATGGGTTAACGCTAGGGGCCGATCAATGGAATGCACTGCTATAAGCAAACATAATGTATAAAAAAAATACTGAGCACTTCCCCAGAGTAATGCAATGTTACTATGGTAAAATTATATTGCTCTGGTCAAAGTGTGTTAAAAAAAATTGTAAAATTAAAAAAAAAACTATAATTAAAAATAAAAAATACAACATTTTTTATGTTTTTCATACTGTCACCAGTCAGTGTACCTGATCACCGCCACACCAGTTATACAATGACGCTGTACTGTACTGGTGACAGTCTGTTAAAAAAAATTATAATAAATTCTTCATTTTCCAAAATATGATGACAAAAAAGGTTTCCCAACTTCAAAAAACTTGCCATGCCTCTTACTAAATACCTTAGATTGTCTACTCTTCAAAAAGGGATCATTTGGATATTCTTGTACTGTCCTGGCATTTTGGGGTTTCACAAAATGTATCAGTACATCAGGAGTGATCAATTTTCAGATATATACTGTATATACCATAGTTTATGGACTCTATAACTTTCCTACAGACTAAATAATATACACTGATTTGGATTATTTGCACCAAAGAAATGTAGTAGGATATATTTTGACCTAAATTCATGCAGAAATATTATTTGAAAACTTTTATAACAGAAATTTTTTTTTTTTCAAAATTTTCAGTCTGTTTTTTGTTTATTTAGCAAAAAAAAAAAACCCAGTGGTGATTAAATACCACCAAAAGAAAGCTCTATTTGTGTGAACAAAATGATAAAAATTTGCATATGGGTACATTGTTGCATGACCGCGCAATTGTCATTCAAAGTGCGACAGCGCAGAAAGGTGAAAATTGGCCGGGGCAGGAAGGGGGTAAAAGTGGCTGGTATTGAAGTGGTTAAGGATGTGGTACCTGTAGGAAGGACATATAAGAATTTTTCTATCCCACTTCCTTTTTTCTTAGTTTGTATTGAAAACACTTTCGAATCACGGTTACCTTGCCCTGAATGGGTAAAGTGATGATGTCTCGGTAAATCAAGAGCAGCAAGGCATCTTGCGTAGTTTCCCCACCCTCCTGCAGGAGGCTAAGGTGTGGCAGGAGGAGGGGGGGGGGGGGGGGCTACGCTAAGGAATCAACTCTTTCTGGAGTGGACAACTTCCCTAGCAGGTTCAAAGAGACATTGCAAGTGAATAAAAAAAAGGTTTATAGCAAAGGAAAATTATGCAAGTGAGCATTTAAAATACCTGGTTCGTTTGTTATTTTACTCACAATTTTAAGGTTAATGACAGGGAGTTGTTTACCTGAGGATATCCATAGACTCCGGTCAGTGTTGCCGATGCCACAGATGGGGAAGTCATCTTGTGACCTACGAACATCACTTTTTTACTCTTCTTATGACAGTCATAGTTTGGAACTGGATTCTTCATCCCAGATAATACATCCAACACACTTTGTATAGCTTTACTTTCAATATTACACACGTCATAAATCTGGTAGCCCAACGTGATGTTCGGCAACAAATCCGTTCGGTTGTTTATCTCCTCTATGGCAAACATGAAGACTAAAAGATGTCTCAGAAAACTGAGTTCACTGAAGAGAGACAGTCAATATTATTTTTGCATGTAACTCATATGCACCTAACAATCCAAACTAAGGGCTCATTTACACCTGCTTCGGCTTCAGCACACATTAACGGCTAGTTTACACTTGCTTCAAAACAAGTTAAAGCTCTTTGAATGCTAATCAAAGCTCCTGTCACTAAATAAAATGGTTAGCTTACAGTCCTGTTTACACCTTGCTTTTGCTTTGCTTTGCTTTGCTTCCAAAATGTCAAAATTACCCCCATGTCGCTTTAGTTGTGCTTCAAAGCGTCTTCAAAGCCTCCATAGAAGTCTATGGCAAAGCTTGCTTGAAGCCCCACTGAAGCCCCACCGAAGCCTCATCGAAGCCTCATCAAAGCCCCACTGAAGCCTCATCGAAGCCCCACCAAAGCCTCATTGAAGCCCCACCAAAGGCTCATTGAAGCCCCACCAAAGGCTCATTGAAGCCCAATTAAAGCTCCACCAAAGCCTTATTGAAGCCTCATTGAAGCCTCATCGAAGCCTCTTTGAAGCCCCACGAAGCCTCATCAAACCCTCACGAAGCCCCTCATCAAAGCCCCACAAAGCCTCATCGAAGCCCCACAAAGCCTCATCGAAGCCACACCAAAGGCTCATTGAAGCCTCATCGAAGCACCATGTAAAAGCAAGGTGTAAACAGGACTGTAAGCCAACCATTGTATTTAGTGGCAGGAGCTTTGACTGGCGTTTAACAAAGCTTTAACAAAGCGTGTCCAAAAGCCATGTTTTGAAGCAAGTGTAAACTAGACCCAAGGGTTCTATCTACAGGTATGTCGTTTCACATGAAGTAGGGATGGGCCAACGGTTCTTTCCGAGCATGAGTTCAGGCCGAACATTGGCTGTTCGCCCGTTTGACGAACGACCAAATTATTGGAGCGTTCCACCATTTGTTCGGCCTGCCAAATGACCACAGTGCACTGCGCTGCTGCACAGTGCATTGGAATCCCCGATTGGCTGAAGCAAAGAAAGCTTTGCCCAATCAGGGCACAGAGCACTGTCAGAGCTATGACTGAATGCTGTCATGATGACTATCCAATCATGGCTCATTTCTCTAAAGCCCCATACACACGGTCGGATTTTTGCATGGATTCTGTCCCATCGGACAATGTTGTTGAAAAATCAGACCGTGTGTATGCACCATCGGACAGTGTACGTCGGATTGTCCGACGGACAAAGTCCTATCTCCTGCTGGATAGATTTGCCGACAACACGGTCCGATCACACCAAATCCGATCGTGTGTACGGTTGTCCGACGGACAAAGTGCTACGCATGCTCAGATCACATTACAAGACCAAAGCTATTGGCTACTAGCCTCTAAGTAGTCCCGTCGTAGGCAACAAACGTCACCACGTTCAGAATGATCGGATTTTCTGACAACTTTGTCCGACCGTGTGTACGCAAAACCAACATCGGACAAAGTATGACGGACATGATCCGACGGACCTGGTCCTCGGATAGTCCGAGCGTGTGTATGGGGCTTTAGTCTTGCCCCACACTATAAAATGATTCTTTCAAAAGCGGCCATTTGTAGTGTGATATTGGCGTGGAGAAATATAGAACAGGGTTCTGTTCAGTGCTACTAGAGAGTTAGTGTGCTATAGTGTTCTATTGTGATTCTATTGTCAGTATAGAATATCAGTTTAGTGTGAATCTAGTGACAGTTTAGTCAGTGTGAGTGTTGTGTGACCACCATTTAGCTTTATATTAGTGTGAATCTAATGATATTTCAGTCAGTGTAAAGCCCCATACACACGCGCGGATTATCCGAGGACCAGGTCCGTCGGACCATGTCCGTCATACTTTGTCCGATGTTGGTTTTGCGTACACACGG
Organism: Lithobates sylvaticus; assembly: GCA_028564925.1. Taxonomy (NCBI): domain Eukaryota; kingdom Metazoa; phylum Chordata; class Amphibia; order Anura; family Ranidae; genus Lithobates; species Lithobates sylvaticus. The sequence goes on from CM053028.1 coordinate 531,978,925, forward strand.
TCGGACAAAGTTGTCGGAAAATCCGATCATTCTGAACGTGGTGACGTTTGTTGCCTACGACGGGACTACGTAGAGGCTAGTAGCCAATAGCTTTGGTCTTGTAATGTGATCTGAGCATGCGTAGCACTTTGTCCGGTCGGACAACCGTACACACGATCGGATTTGGTGTGATCGGACTGTGTTGACGGCAAATCTTTCCAGCAGGAGATAAGACTTTGTCCGTCGGACAAACCGACGAACACTGTCCGATGGTGCATACACACGGTCTGATTTTTCAACAACCTTGTCCGATCGGACAGAATCCATGAAAAAGTCCGACCGTGTGTATGGGGCTTAAGCGTAGTGACCATTCATTTTTACATTAGTGTCAGTTTATTTTGTCAGAGCAGGTTTACTGCAGTATAGTTCAGTGCTTTAGTGCACATTTAATGCAGTATATTTCTGTGTGTTACGTGTCATTTAACACAGTATATTTCAGTGTGCTACTGAAGGTTTAAGCCATATATTTATAGTGTGTTATGTGCCGTTTAATGCAGTATATTTTAGTGCGTTACAGCAAGTTTAATGCAGTATATTTCAGTGTGTTACGTGCTGTTTAATGCAGTATATTTCAGTGCGTTACGTGCCGTTTAATGCAGTATATTTCAGTGCGTTACTGCAAGCTTAATGCCGTATATTTCAGTGCCTTACATCTCATTTAACTCAGGATATTTCAGTGCCTTACATGCCGTTTTACACAGTATATCTCTGTGCATTAGTACACGTTTAACCAGTGGCATCCTATTGAATACTTAGTGCTTAGGAAGAGGGGGCACCAGCAGGGGAGACGCACTGGACTCCAGGAAGGACACCTCCGCCACCGCCGTTGCTGCTCTGGAGGAGATACAGTCAAGAGCACTCAGAGAGGACACTACAGCCTGGCGGTAAGTGCCGGACCTCCCGTGGGGGGGTGCTGTCAGAGCCACAAGCCCCGCTGGGGGGGTTAGCTGTCAGAGTTGCGAGCCCCGCTGGGGGGTTAGTTGTCAGTGCCGCAAGCCCCGCTGGACAGTGGGTGCGTTCAGAGCCATGAGCGGGGGGGCGTACTGTCAGAGTTGAGATACGCTGAGCTGTGTTCCCTGACCACTGATGCTGTATACACTGACCTGTGATGTTGTATACACTTACCCGTGAGGCTGAGCTGTATTCCCTGATCTGTTAGGCTATATACACTGATCTGTGAGGTTGTATACACTGATCTGTGATGTTGTATACACTGATCTGCGAGGCTGAGCTGTATTCCCTGATCTGTGATTCTATATACACTGATCTGTTATGCTATATACCCTGATCTGTGAGGCTGAGCTATATACCCTGATCTGTGAGGCTGAGCTGTATACCCTGATCTGTGAGGCTGAGCTGTATACCCTGATTTGTGAGGCTGAGCTATATACCCTGATTTGTGAGGCTGAGCTATATACCCTGATCTGTGAGGCTGAGCTATATTCCCTGATCTGTGAGGCTGAGCTGTATACCCTTATCTGTGAGGCTGAGCTATATACTCTGTCCTGTGATGCTGGGGCTGTATACTCCTGACACTATGGGCGGAAGCAAGTGGAATACAGGGGACCGAGTGGGTGGATTCTACAAGGGGTGGGGCTTATGAGAAGTGGGAGGGGTCAAAAAGGAAGAATGGGGTCTGGCACCCCCCATCCTAAAACTTCACTAGCCGCCACTGCGTTTACTTCTGTTTTTTTGAGCAGTATATCAAGTTTGAATTTTTTTTTTAATGTATATAATGTTGTTTATCTATTTCATTACGACATCCTGTGCATAAACCAGAGCCCGTATTTTTATATTTGCACTTTCTTTTTGAAACTTTAGGTCATTTTCTATCAATAAAATATATTTGTTATATATCCAATTCATTTATTTAACAGGCCCTGGGAATTTAATTCAAATCATTTAACAGGCCCTGGGAGAATTTTGTCTCTGTTTTTGGTTTTGATACATAATTTGGGGTGAGCAGTACTTTTTTTTAACCATATGGATGGGCTCCTCTATCCTTGTAATAACAGTGAACTATATTCATAAAAATAAAGAAAAATCGTGGAGGTGGAGGGAACCTCCCCACTTGACCACCTGCAGATAACAGACTTTATTGGCACAACATTGGACACATATTAAAATATAAACAATTTATTGAATCATATTAAAATCACCCATTTAAATGATAGGAATATAACCCCTAATTCTTATAAAAACATACAGACAATACCCATTACTGTATAAGGAAGCATATAGTCCAATATAATAAATGTATCACAACATAAAAGTAGTTGTAGTGTTGGCTTCTCCAAATCCACGTATCACATGAATGCGTTGCGCAATGGAGTTGCTTCGGACTAGAGCTGCAGGAACTATGAGAGGAAGGCCTTGATCGACATTAGTTTTTTGTCAATTCTATTAACACTGAACTATATTTATAAAAACAACCTGCCAATTTAAAACCTCAACTACCCTGAAATCCAGAATGCCAATCCTTCTGCCATGCAGTTAAAATATTATCAATAAATAAACTGAAGCACACTGAAGGTGCAGCCTTTGGTTGTGTCACAGATGTTTTAATTTGTTTTAGAAGAAAAGGAATGATCTGATAACTTCTTGGAAATGTTCTGTTGCTACTTTTTACATAAGAGAAAGGTATGTGTCAGGAGGGGGTAGTGGTGAATTTCCATAAACATAAGTTACTTACAGTACACATTTGTCCTCTGGGTGTCTACGAGAGTTGAAGTTTGGGAGGTATGATGTTGTAAATTGAGATATTTGTAAAATGCCCCCAATGATGGTATCTCCATCTCTCGAAAAATATTGAGGCTTTTTCTGGACCATTGCCAAGCTACATGCTGGCTCATTCACATATTCATCCTCATCAAACATTAACAAAGGGATTAACAGTGATATATTGATTATTTTCTTCAGCATTTGTACCTGGAAGGACAGAGGACATGTAGACAGGTAGGTGCTGGTCTACAGCATTATGAAGATGAAAAAATTGCCCTTTATTTTTCTCTCCCTCTACTGAGATATTAATATTATGCTGCACCCTCCTCCTCTGGACAGCAGGAAGAGAGCTAAAGCCAATCAAGCCAATTAACTTCTACGCAGAGCGCTGAGAATCCTGGGAGCTATAGTATGTCTGTGAAGTGATTAATTAACATATGAAGGAAACACCTTCATAATAACCTCCCATGGCCCTTCTTCTGTAGTATTGCAGTAAGTCATTATGCTTTGGCATGCTAGAAGACTGAAATTACACAGGAGAAGGTATGACACATTTATACATTTCACCACCCACATGAAAGCCCAGAAACACCCACAGTAACCCTAGAACCCACCCACATTAACCCCCAGAACTGGGACAAGTGACTACCATAGCCCATCTTAAAACTACAAAGGCTCAAAGGATCAAGAGACATGTAGTATCAGGACTGGAAAAGGAAGGAAACAGGAAGTCAGAGAACTCTGAAATTCAGCCTGGTGGAGAAGTGACATCACAGACACAGAAACCTCCTACATACAGCTAAAGAGGGTGACAGTATTAGGTCCTTATGTGGAGGCAAGTCCTAGCTCTATCCCATCTGTTTGTATCCCATGGTCTCAAATGGTCAAGAAGTAGTCTGCAGTAATCCATGCAGTCGGTTGGGTGCACTGGAAGATTGAGAACATCATAACCTGGCCTTCTAAGGTGATGGAAGATTTGCTTCCTATTCCAGGGACAATTACCCCACATATGAGATACAAGTCCTGTTGTTGGTGGCTAATAATAGTTAATCTTGTCAGCTTTCAGGCATACCAATCATCCAAGTCTATTCACTTTCTTGGTATTCACCTCAGTGACCTCCTAGTTCAAGGTCAATGGCATAGGCCAGTGGAGGACAAAGTGTCTAATATCAGTGGTACAGTGATTCCCAAGTGGGGAGGACGTTTAGGCAACACAGCCTAGGAGGCCTCAGTTATGCTTCAAACAGACGGCAATAGGTAATCTCCTACCGTCTTGGCAAGAAGGAATTATTAAGGATTATTCAACTCATGCCAGAGATATCTCCCATTCGGGTTTGCCAACAGTAAAACCTGTCTCATCTCATCGCTCTGTGTTCTGGCTTCCTAGAACTTCCTGTCAGACACGGTAAAATACAAAGCCTTGGATGTCAGGGGTGAGTCCCTAGACCAACAAGCAGTTTAATGAATCCCAACTTGGCAATAAACTCAATGGTCAGGAATGGAAGTTATTACTGCAAGAGGAGCTTCCCAGAAGTGGAATCAGTGGATCTAATAACATCCAGCTGGGTCGGCAGGTTGGCCTATATAGCCACCAGACTCTGTGATCTCAGAGCTCCTCATCAGGATCTGTAGTCATACAGCTGTGATAAGGACAATATTGATCCGGTGGCCTTGCAGACCGTGGTGTCCTCAAAGTACAGTCTTTGGTCCAAGAACCTCCTATTTTTTCTGAGATCTCAGACCTTACACAGCGGAGCCATGTGTATCCAAATTTAGCCACGTTATATCTAGCAACTGGGAGACCAAGTTAGGAAGGCTCATCTAAGGGTCTTACCTTTAGTATTTATTTGAAACCCTATGGAAGCCGGGGCACCTGTGGAAAACTCCAGGTATACTAGAATGTGGAAAATCGCGCAGAATTTAAGGATTGAATCCTCTACTCCCGGCTGTGAAGATTACAATATCTGCAAGTAAGCCAAGATAAGGGATTGAGCGATAGTCAAGTCTTGGTCAGGTCCTCACTTCTTGAGATCCAGTGACCGCCGCACATCTTGGGGAAACCCGAAAGGCTGGTACAGTTCATTCTTTCCCCTTTAGAACTAGCAGTGCAATTAGTGTTGGGAAGGTTGTCCCACTCTTCCATTCTTTTGAACAAGACTTCCTCAATAGGGTTCAGTGACACTAAAGCAGTATTTCTAAAGCCGATCACGTCTGAGAGATGGCTTTTAGATATCCAAGCGGTAAACTACCTTTTTGTTACCATAATCAAACAAAATACCTCTAGTTTCTTCTTCTCCGGCACCAGACGAAGGTCTGCATCCTTGCTTCTGGGTCAAGACATTACCCTTCCAGCATGTCCAAACTGAAATGTCTGCATCACCACAAGCTGGGGTAACGGACTCTATGTGTAAGAAATACATGGAAATGGCCCTTCTCTAGAAGGTCAGACAGTGGCCTCTTCAGGCCTAACAGTATCAGAAGAAGACTTTTCACTGTTCATTAGAACAATGGCATTATCACGTGTCAAAGTAGCCTGAGGGGCTTGTAGAATGAAGATTAATTCATCAATCTAGTACTGAGCTCACTTTACCAGACGTGTGGCGTATTCATGGGCAAAAATTCAGAGGTCCAGAATTTTACAGCATACCAACCAGGTTCATATAAAAAAACATTTTTTTGCCTATTGCAAAGTTAATCAATCAGCATTGGAAGCAGGGGAATTGAAATCAGTTCTAAATAAATCTAATGATATGTTGGTTAAACACATCTTCAGCATGGCCCTTCCTTGTGGTTTTACCCCTCCTTGTGGTTTTATAGGCGTGCTACATCCCATATGTGTATGCTGTCATGCTTGTGTCAGGAAAGCGGAAAATGTTATACTTACCTGATGGTAATTTTCCTTTCCTGATGCATAAGCATGACAGCATACAGGTCCCTTCCTTTGTGGGTTTCGCATTTGAGTCTAGTTCCGAGAATGCCGCCTAGGGGGAGGCGAATTAGTTAAATATAGTATAACCAGTCCTGATTGGTCGAGGGGTGGAGCCTAACCCATACGTTTATGATGTCATGCTTATGCATCAGGAAAGAAATATTAGCGTCAGGTAAGCATGCAATTTTCAGTTTTTTGTTTCATGGATAGTATTTTGGGGTTTTAATTGCTGCCTGTGTGGCGGGGGGTTCTTTTTTTTTTTAAATATTTTTAAAGGCCTTTTTTAAGTTGCTCACAGCACTAACTTATTAATGACCATCTACAGTATTCTTGGTGCTACCTTTTTTCAACTCCTCCCCTACAGTGCAAGAACAGTGTGTGCCAAAACCCTTCAATTATATCAGTCACACTTGCCTCACCCCCTTATCCCTATAGTAAAAATAAAGGTTAGGCATATGTCAGTTAGTCCTATCACCTGTGAATAAAACTGTCCTGCTGGGGCATGACCTGGCCACTGAGGAATGACTCCTGGATCTCCTGGCTCTTCTCTCGTGGAGAACAAAAAGCAACCACTTGCATTGACACCTGCCACTCTCCCCTCCTATATAGAGGGTTACTCCCACAGACTGCAGCTGGCTATGTCCCAAAAGAATTGGGTTTAGGGACTGTGCCACTTAACAGATTTTTTTTTCATGCAGCCGATATGCCGCACATCACAGGATGGAGGAGCCACTCGCACACTCTGGTGGCTACACAGACCTCCTTTGTTGCTGACTGCCTCCTGGATATTGAGTAATCCACCACCGCTGCCCCTGCAGGGTTGCCAACCTCCCGCAGCATTTTTACTGACAACATGGAAAATTTACTGGCGGAGCACTTTTTTTTTTTTTTTTTATCGGTAACCTGAGAAATTACAGAACTCCTATTGAAAACGAACTCAGTGAATATTTGAACAGTATAAACATGATCTGGAAACACTGGCAATACCTATAACAAAGTTATTTGCTTGATTTACACTTAAAGACAACACAGCATGAAATTATCAGCCCCTCATATTTAGTGGCAGTTGTAAAAAAATCAAAGATTTTTACAAACTGTCAGTAAATTTACTGGCAGTTGGCAACCCTGTGCCCCTGTCACCTCACAAACACCTCAGGACAGAAGTAAGAGAACTGCTCTGTTTCCTGCACATTCCCTCAAAAATTCCACAGCCAAAGAGCAATACACAGAGGGAGACCTGGCAAAATCCCTTGCTGCATTTCCAATATCTGACAACCCAGCTTCTAAACATATGTTGAAAGCCATGGTGCTCTCTTTATAGTCAGAATTGCAGAGTGATTTATGGGCATCTATCTCTCACAACCACTACTGGCTAGAATACTTAAAGGGTTGCACTGACAACTTAGAGAGACAAATAGCCATGATAAAGGTCTGACGGCCAAAACCTGTTGGCTTTTTACATGACTGTACTACACAAGCTTGAATAAAGAGCATTTGATTATAGCCGTTGCAATGGAGCACCAGCTTTCCCTATATACTCTTTAGAGAGACGAATAGGTGAGGTAGCCAGAGCACCCAATGAAATAATAGATGCCTAGGAGGATCAGGCTGAAGAGCTCCAATAACTTCTGCTTAAACGCATTGACCTTGAGGCCTGCTGCAGGCATAATAATATAAAATTCAGGGGCATCCTGGAATCCTTTAGACACAGAGAGCTAGTACCTTACCTGAGCTCAGTTATAGGCCAGAATCCATTACACTACCACTTCAAGGGGAATCCAAAATAATATTTTACATCACCTTCACATATGGCTCAAGCAAAGGGGCAAAAGATCCACATAAAGAATATCATTGCACAAAATGTTTGCTTCCTGATAATTTCTGGTGACAAAACACGTAGAGGCGGGACTTTCACTTGCTTGCATCACATCTGGGGACATCACTTTCTCCCAGCGGAATGTGCACTGGCTGCGATCTAAGGAGCAGCGGCAGTTTCCAGCATTTTTTGACTGGCCATAACTGGTGCCAGTTTGGTAACATTAACATGTGAGTGGACACTATTGTTTTTAACCACTCCCTGCCCAGCCTATTGTCAAATGAACATTCATTCTGGTGGCTGTCATATGACATCCTCCTGAAAAACACCTTGTGTGCGTCCCATGGGCCACACTGCGGCGTGATTTGTCACCGACTGTGTCCACCGGACACAGCCAATGACTGATCAGGGTACGGGCCCACTGCCAGTACCATGTGATCACTGTAACCAATTGCAGCAGATCGCATGACAATTGTAAGGGTGATATTTGTACTATATGTTTGTAATATTTGTACTATCCTGGCATTTTTGGGCCTCAAGAAATTAGGCTGTCAGTACATCAGGATTGATTGATTTCCAGATATATACCATAGTTTGTGGACTATAACTTTCCTACAGACTATATAATAAAAACTGATTCGGGTTATTTTCACCAAAGAAATGCAGCAGAATACAATTTGGCCTAAATTTCTGAAACAAAAATGATTTACCTATTTGCAATATTTCTAACAGAAACAAATGTCACAAAAAAAGCTCTATTTGTATAGAAACAATTATGACAATTTCATATGGGTAAAGCTTAAAGCTGAAAATTGTCTGTTTTGCTTGCGAGTATCTAGCAAGGTTACTTTGTGGTATACTGTAGCTATAGAGACAATAGCCTATTCAAACTGTCAATTTGAATACACTAATGGTATCTACGTACCGATTAATATAAAAAAAAATCATATTTTAACAAACGCAACACATTGGCCTGGGCAGGAAGGGGGTAAGAAGCACCCGATATTGAAGTGGTTAATAAGCATGTTGGCGTGTATTCCGGCTTTATGGAAGCAGAACGTACCCCCCTGGACTTCTTTATGATTCAAAAAGATAGCAGATATATATGCCATGGAAAAAAGCATTGCAATTACGCAGGGTAAGGAAGAGAGGTTTGAATTAAAGTGGGAACCTTGGTCCCGCTTTGTATCTACCAGAGAATATGGTGGGGCACTTGTGGAGGGGGAGTTGGGGGTGAGAGGGAGGAGAGAGGACTTAGAATGAAAAAGGGTATATTTTCTCTTTTTGTTATTTGTGTGCATATGTGTGTATGTACTGTATATATATGTATGTGTATGTGGACGTGTTTTTTGTATATTTTTTTTCTATCTTCTTTTATTTTTTTTTTGTGTATATGTATAACCAGATATAAAATGAAACAATATATAACTAAGATATGTTTTTTGTGCTATGCATGCAATGAAATTGTATTTATGTTTGTGTATAAAAAATTATTTTGAAAATAAAATATAGAATTAAAAAAAAAAAATAAGCATGTTGTGTAATTATATTCTTTATTTGGATCATTTGCCTCTTTTTGTTGGTATAGTGCAGTATATGGGAGCACTTCGTTGTAGCGGCTGGGGTCATATTTAGGGTGAAGTCCTTTTGAGGAGTGCAGTTAATAATATATTTGATCATTGCACACAGGGTCCTGGAACTTAAGCATCTACCAGACACTGTCCCTATGAACATTCTGGCCTGAATATATTTTTATCACGTGAAAGATCAATTCCTAACTAAGATCCCAAAAGAATTGCTAGAAGCCTGCCTTGTCACCATCCAAAAACCTGGCAAGTCTTTTGAGCACCCAAACAATTATCATGCCAAATCTTATATACATGGTATATTATTATAGGTATTAACAATTTAAAACTCTATGCGAAACTCCCAGCCACCCGTCTAGCAAAATACATTCCCAACCTAGTACAGTCGCATCAGGTAGGGTTTATTCTCAAAAGACAAGCTTTGGGTGGCACTAGGAGGTTTATAGACGTGAGCTAATGGAAGGAATACCATAGAACGCCTTCTCTGCTCCTCTCCTTGAATGCAGAGAAGGCATTCAATAGAGTACACTGGAAATACCTTAGAACACTAGAGTAGAGTACACTGGGAATTAGCTGCTTTTATTAAATTTGGCCTAACTGGCATCATCTTATCTGACATTTCTGGACTAGATTCTACTCCTAGTGTGAAGCTGCAGACATCTAGGCTACTTTCAGAATCATTTAATGTTACTAATGGCACCTACCACCAAAACACCCCGTCACTCCGAGCTCGCGCACATAAGTGAACACATACTTATTTTTCTATTCAAAAAAGTGATTTTTTTCCAAAAAAAGTGCGCTTGTAAGACCGCTGCACAAATACGGTGTGAAAAAAAGTATTGCAATGACCGCCCATTTATTCTCTAGGGTGTTAGAAAACAAACAATATATAATGTTTGGGGGTTCTAAGTAATTTTCTAGCAAAAAAAAATGTTTTAAACATGAAAACACAGAGTCTGAAAAACAGGCTTGGTCCTTAAGTGGTTAAGTGGCCCTCGCTCTTCAAAAGGTTGGGCACCCCTGCATTAAGGTGAAAAAACACAAGGGTTTACAGCCCCTTTAAGTTAGCAGTAAAGTATACATGGAAGGGCAACGCATGTCACAAACAAAAGATTTCCTAGCACACTTACCTGGGATCTATTACACTTTTATAACCACCATAAACCAACATGAAAGGGAATTTATTTTATTTATAAGCTGCTCCTACAACCTCAAAACCTCAACTTTGTAATAACATTAGATAAAGATTCTTAATTTCTCAGCTTCCCTCACACAATGGCACCAGGAGCTTCAAAATACTCTTAAACCACAATTTTCAAACTGGCGGCCCTCCCGCTGTTGCGGAACTACAAGTTGTTGTTTTTTTTTGTTGTACATATCCTCACGCTTCACACGTAAGTACCTTTTTATGGCTTTCTACTAAAAATCTGGAATAATGATATAGGGCTATAAAAAAAAATCTGTCCTGCTGCTTGCTAATTTTATGCTACTGCATTATCCGTGGTCTCTTAATTCTTCCAGTAAAACCCTTGCTTGTACTCTTTGTCTCATTTTGAATATAATCATAAAAAAAATAGCTTTTACCTTATTTCTAGTGGTAAATAGTATAATTTAATTTGAATAAACTGAAAAAGAAATGTTTATGTGAAATAAATATGTGCATGTGCACATAGACAGTCCCACAAAATGCAAAAAATCCTCACAAGCTTCAAGCTGAATTTCTGAAAACAAAATCGCCAACGGGCAGGCAAATTCATCAAACAGAACGTACCTTTTTGTAATAGGTTAACCACTTGCCGACCGCCCCCTGTATATATACGTCGGCAGAATGGCACGTACAGGCAGAACCACGTACCTGTACGTGCCATTCTTCCGGCGGGTGGGGGGTCCGATCGGACCCCCCCCGGCCGGCGGGGACGGTCGGGATCGCTTCAGGAGCGATCCGGGATGAGGGGACGGCCAGTGGTTTCTGGCCACCCCCTCGCGATCGCTCCTGGCGAATCAGATGCTTCCTCTGTCTGTGTCAATCAAAACACAGGCAGAGGAAGTGATGTCACGCTCGGTGCGCCGGTCTATGTGACCGGAACGCCGAGCTGTGAACATCTAAAGGTTAGTGCACCAACAGTACACTGACACCAGTACACATAGGCACACAAAACACCCCCCTGTCACCCCCAGATCACCCCCCCCAGATCACCCCCGCCCCCCCCCGTCACAGTGTCACTAATTGCAGTGATCATTTTTTTACTGATCACTGCATTTAGTGTCAGTGTGACTGTAATAACTGTCAGTGCAGTTAGTTTTAGGTCCAAGGTAGCCCCCCCCCCCCCCCTAATAAAGGTTTAACCCCTTGATTGCCCCCCAGGTAACCCTTTCACCCCCTTTTGCCAGTGTCACTAAGCGATCGTTTTTTCTGATCGCTGTATTAGTGTCACTGCTGTCGCTAGGTAACCATTTTTTTTTTTTAGGTAACCGCCATGTTTATATAGGTTCATAAATAGGTTTATAGGTCAGGTACCCCCATATTACAACCTAAATAAAGGTTTTAACCCCCTTGATTGCCCCTAGAGTTAACCCTTTCACCAGTGATCACTGTATAACTGTCACTGGTGACGCTGGTTAGCCAGTTAGTTATTTCGTTATTTAGGTTCCCCGTCAGGTTTTTATATAGCGTCAGGTACCCCCATATATTACCTAATAAAGGTTTTAACCCCCTGATTGCCCCTAGTTAACCCTTTCACCCCCTTTTGCCAGTGTCACTAAGCGATCGTTTTTCTGATCGCTGCATTAGTGTCGCTAGGTAACCATTTTTTTTTTTTAGGTAACCGCCATGTTTATATAGGTTCATAAATAGGTTTATAGGTCAGGTACCCCCATATTACAACCTAAATAAAGGTTTTAACCCCCTGATTGCCCCTAGAGTTAACCCTTTCACCAGTGATCACTGTATAACTGTCACTGGTGACGCTGGTTAGCCAGTTAGTTATTTCGTTATTTAGGTTCCCCGTCAGGTTTTTATATAGCGTCAGGTACCCCCATATATTACCTAATAAAGGTTTTAACCCCCTGATTGCCCCTAGTTAACCCTTTCACCCCCTTTTGCCAGTGTCACTAAGCGATCGTTTTTCTGATCGCTGCATTAGTGTCGCTAGGTAACCAGTTTTTTTTTGTATTACTGTTACGGGTGACGCTGGTTAGTTAGCTTGTTTTTTATACTGTCAGGGCACCCGCCATTTATTACCCAATAACGGTTTAACCCCCTGATCGCCCGGCGGGTGATATCAATTAGGTTTTAGGGTCAAATAAGGTCTGCGTCGCCCCAGGTTAGTGCCAGTACCGCAAACACCCACGCGCAAAGCATACACCTCCCTTAGTGGCACAGTATCTGAACAGATCAATATCTGATCTGATCAGATCTATACTAGCGTCCCAGCAGTTTAGGGTTCCAAAAAAAAACGCATTGTTAGCGGGATCAGCCCAGATACCTGCTAGCACCTGCGTTTTCCCCCCTCCGCCCAGCCCAGCCCAGCCCACCCAAGTGCAGTATCGATCGATCACTGTCACTTACAAAACACTAAGCACACATAACTGCAGCGTTCGCAGAGTCAGGCCTGATCCCTGCGATCGCTAACAGTTTTTTTGTGGTAGCGTTTTGATTCAGTCGCTTCAGTCAGGAGCTTTTTTACCTGTGAATCTCAAAAAAATAAAAAAAAAAAAATAGTTGTCGTTTTATTGTTCTCTCTCTCACTCTATTCTCTCTCTATTGTTGCTCTTTTTTTACTCCATTCTATTCTGCAATGTTTTATTATGTTTTATTATGTTTTATTATGTTTTATCATGCTTGCTTTTCAGGTATGTAATTTTGTTTACTGTGTGTTTTAGTGTTGAGCATTTTTTTGTTTTCAGGTGCGCCATTCAGTTGCAACGCGGATTTATTTATCTTGACAGCAACAGCGTTTGCTCCCACGATACATAAAGCCGCGACTCCAACGCTGTAGGAGGTGATTTCACCACCACAGTTAAAAAAAAGAGCATATATGCCGAAGCATGGGGGCAGCAGGGGGGGGGAGGAGCGATTGGCTCCTAATGCCACGTACATACGGTCGAAATTCCGACCGTGTGTACACGGCATAACTTTTGCGGGAGGATGCCCCCATGCATCGGCATATATAAATGGTGCATGTATGCCCATCATTAGAAGTGGGTGGATGAAGGGAGGTATTCTAATGGTGGGCATACCCACCAATCAATCTCTTTTTTTCGTTCAGCCAAGAGGCTGCATGAAAAAAAAAAGATTACAATATATGTCCAGTATGTTGCTGGACTTTGAATGGTTATACCAGAATGATGCCTGCAGGTTTAGGTATCATCTTGGTATCATTCTTTTCAGCCAGTGATCGGCTTTCATGTAAAAGCAATTCTAGCGGGTAATTAGCCTCTAGACTGCTTTTACAAGCAGTGGGAGGGAATGTCCCCCCTCCCGGATATAAACCGCGCCATTGGGAAATTGGGAAAGCATTTTATCACACCAATCTTGGTGTGGTCAGATGCTTTGAGGGCAGAGGAAAGATCTAGGGTCTAATAGACCCCAATTTTTTCAAAAAAAGAGTACCTGTCACTGCCTATTGCTATCATAGGGGATATTTACATTCCCTGAGATAACAATAAAAATCATAACAAAGAAAAAAAATGGAAGGAACAGTTTAAAAATAAAATAAAAAAGCTAAATAAATAAAAAAAAAAACAAAAAAAAAAAAAAAAAGCACCCCTGCCCCCCCTTCTCTTGCGCAAAGGCGTACACAAGCGTTGGTCTGGCGTCATATGTAAACAGCAATTGCACCATGCATGTGAGGTATCACCGCGAAGGTCAGATCGAGGGCAGTAATTTTAGCAGTAGACCTCCTCCGTGAATCTAATGTGGTATCATGTAAAGGCTTTTAAAGGCTTTTAAAAATGTATGTAGTTTGTCGCCACTGCGTGTTTGTGCGCAATTTTAAAGCATGTCGTGTTTGGTATCCATGTACTCGGCCTAAGATCATATTTTTTATTTCATCAAAAATTTGAGCAATATAGTGTGTTTTAGTGCATTAAAATAAAAAAAAGTGTATTTTTTCCACAAAAAATGCGTTTGAAAAATCGCTGCGCAAATACTGTGTGGAAAAAAAAAAATGCAACACCCACCATTTTAATCTGTAGGGCCTTTGCTTTAACAATATATATAGTGTTTGGGGGTTCAACGTAATTTTCTTGCAAAAAAAAAAATATGTTTTCATGTAAACAAAAAGTGTCAGAAAGGGCTTTGTCTACAAGTGGTTAGAAGAGTGGGTGACGTGTGACATAGGCTTCTAAATGTTGTGCATAAAATGCCAGGACAGTTCAAACCCCCCCCCCAAATGACCCCATTTTGGAAAGTAGACACCCCAAGCTATTTGATGAGAGCAATGTTGAGCCCATTAAATATTTTTTTTTTTTGTCCCAAGAGATTGAATAATGAAAAAAAAAAAAAATATATATTTTTTTTACAAAAAGTTGTCACTAAATGATATATTGCTCAAACATGTCATGGGCATATGTGGAAATACACCCCAAAATACATTCTGTTGCTTCTCCTGAGTACGGGGATACCACATGTGTGGGACTTTTTGGGAGCCTAGCTGCGTACGGAACCCCAAAAACCAATCACCGCCTTCAGGCTTTCTAAGGGTGTAATTTTTTTATTTCACTTCTCACTGCCAATCACAGTTTCGGAGGCCATGGAATGCCCAGATGGCATAAAACCCCCCAAAATGACCCCATTTTGGAAAGTAGACACCCCAAGCTATTTGCTGAGAGGTATTGTGAGTATTTTGCAGATCTCGCTTTTTGTCACAAAGTTTTGAAAATTGAAAAAAGAAAAAAATTTTTTTTTTTTTCTTTACTTTCTTCATTTTCAAAAACAAATGAGAGCTGTAAAATACTCACCATGCCTCTCAACAAATAGCTTGGGGTGTCTACTTTCCAAAATGGGGTCATTTGGGGGGGTTTTGTGCTATTTTGGCATTTTATGGCCTTCGAAACGGTGATAGGTAGTGAGGAGTGAAATCAAAAATTTGCACCCTTAGAAATCCTGAAGGCGGTGCTTGGGTTTCGGGGCCCCGTACGCGGCTAGGCTCCCAAAAAGTCCCACACATGTGGTATCCCCATACTCAGGAGAAGCAGCAAAATGTATTTTGGGGTGCAATTCCACATATAACTATGGCATGTGTGAGCAATATATCATTTAGTGACAACTTTTTGAAAAAAAAAAAAAATCTTTTTTATTTTTGTCTTTATTCAATCACTTGGGACTAAAAAAAAAAATATTCAATGGGCTCAACATGCCTCTCAGCAAATAGCTTGGGGTGTCTACTTTCCAAAATGGGGTCATTTGGGGGGGTTTTGTACTTCTCTGCCATTTTAGCACCTCAAGAAATGAAATAGGCAGTCATAAATTAAAAGCGGTGTAAATTCCAGAAAATGTACTCTAGTTTGTAGACGCTATAACTTTTGCGCAAACCAATAAATATACGCTTATTGGCATTTTTTTTACTAAAGACATGTGGCTGAATACATTTTGGCCCAAATGTTTGACTAAAATTGAGTTTATTAGATTTTTTTTATAACAAAAAGTAGAAAATCTCTTTTTTTTTCAAAATTTTCGCTCCTTTTCCGTTTATATCGCAAAAAATAAAAATCACAGAGGCAATCAAATACCATCAAAAGAAAGCTCTATTTGTGGGAAGAAAAGGACGCAAATTTCGTTTGGTTACAAAATTGCATGACCGCGCAATTACCAGTTAAAGTAGTGCAGTGCGAAATTGAAAAAAGACCTCTGGTCCTTAAGCTGACAATTGGTCCGGGGCTAAAGTGGTTAATAAACACCAGACTAGCCTTGATCCGCCATGACCATTTGGGATCACTCTGTAGGATCAGTTAGCAGTCACCACTCCTTGCTGCACTTTAGATGTGTACATTTTGGAAAATTCTAAATTCTGAATCTGTCCAAATCTGTCATTGAAGACTTATGGTGTCTGTCGAATGTTCTAAGAAGATTAGACGAAGCAGCTAAACTGTACGACGCCGCAATCGTACATTTCTGGTCGAATGTTCCACTTACAAGCTATAGCAGAATTCTAATGTTGTATGACACTAGTAATAATTATATTTATTAATTATTATTACAGGGGGTCCCCGACTTACGAACGCCCGACCTACGAACAACCCCTACTTACGAACGGGGCGCTGCGGGGACCCTCCGCCATTTTTCTGTGTTTTTCGCGTCTTTTGGCCGTTCTGCGCATCCGCGGCCATACGGAGCCTCGGAAAATGCCGGAAATGTCCGTAATTTGCCGCGCATGCGCAGAACGGCATTAGACGGAACATCGGAAATGTCCGGAAATCTCTGTATTTGTCGGTCTGCGCATGCGCGGCCGACTTACGAACATTTCCGACTTCCGTACAGACGGGCAGTCCCTAACGAGTTCGTAACTCGGGGACCCCCTGTATTGTCAACCAACATTAGAATTCTTTTATAGCCTACGTGCGGAGCAATTGACCATAAATGTCCGCTCGAGGCGACTGCTTCGTCGAATCTTCATGTCAAATCTTTTCTCTCTATGTCAAATAATCTTGGACTAATAGAGTTAGGTTAGGCACATTCGATCTCTTTTGCTATTGTCTCTATAATGTCGAATCTTTTCTCTCTATGTCAAATCTTTTCTCTCTATGTAGAATAATCTTGAACTAATAGAGTTAAGGTTAGGCACATTCGACCACAGATTCGATGGACACAGATCGCTATTGTCAGCGTCATGTCAAATCTCCTATCTATATTGAACTGTTGCAACAAAAATGAAAATAAAGCATTTGTTTATGTCGGATTTTTCGGGTTTTCGGATTCTGCACGTTCGTTATCGTTTGTTAAAACGATAACGAAAATACCCGAAATTCGGACGAAAATGCATTAGGACGAAAACGAATGCACATGTCTGCTTATAACAAATGTCCTGCTGCTGGCCAGTTTTACACCACTGTATCTTATATTCTAATATATGAATAAATCTTGATGAGAGCTTGATAAAAATTGGCCAGTGGCAGGATGGTTTGGCATCAGTGAGAACATGAAGAGCCTCAGTGAATGACTGGACAAATTTTATCTGCCGGTAAAAGTGAGCCTATAACAGGAGCACTTTATTGACATACTGTATAATTTTACATACATGTCTAGGACAATATAAGTGTATTGGCGCAGCAGCTGTGACACCTATGAAGATATTAGGTGCAGGCAGAGTTTTTCTTTATAAAAGCGAGCCTATAAATTCTATGTGAAAAAAAAGCTTTTTTTTTTTTTTTTTTATTAGATTGGGGTGCTGCTGTATGTATATATGTATGCCAAGCTAATTTTTATTTTATTTTTTTACATAATTTTTATTGTTTTCTGGGTAATTTGTACAAACAAAAGGTTGTCATACAGAATGTGTTGAATAATATTGGAAGAATGGAAAAATACGGTATGTGCGGTTCATCTGATAATAATAATTTGTATACTTAGCGTAATAGTACCGTATTTATCGGCGTATAACACGCACTTTTTCCCCCTAAAAATCGGGGAAAGTCGTGGGTGCGTGTTATATGCCGATATAAAAATGGCCGAAAAAGACCGAGCCGACTGTTCAGCTCCGCCCGTAGTCCCGCCTCCCTGCGCTCGCTCCCGAAACAGCAGGGAGGCGGGACTCCGAGTGAAGCCGAACAGTCGGCTCGGTCTTTTTCGGCCGCGCGTCGGCCTTTTTCGGCCGCGGTTCGGACTTTTTCGGCCGCGCATGCGCGGTTTGTCTCGCGGCGGGAAATTTAAACGTCGGCAAGACTGCAAATGACGCTGGCAAACTGCAAATGACACCTGGCAAGCTACAAATGACTCTGGCAAGCTGCAGATGACACTGGGCAAGCTACAAATGACGCTGGGCAAGCTACAAATGACGCTGGGCAGGCTGCAAATGACGCTGGGCAGGCTGCAAATGACGCTGGGCAGGTTGCAAATGACGCTGGGCAGGTTGCAAATGACGCTGGGCAAGGCTGAAAATGACGCTGGGCAAGGCTGAAAATGACGCTGGGCAAGCTGCAAATGACGCTGGGCAAGCTGCAAATGACGCTGGGCAGGTTGCAAATGACGCTGGGCAGGTTGCAAATGACACTGGGCAAGCTGCAAATGACGCTGGGCAAGCTGCAAATGATGCTGGGCAAGCTGCAAATGACGCTGGGCAGGCTGCAAATGACGCTTAAATGTAAGTTTTTATTTTTTTCCCTAAACTTCCCTTCTAAAACTTTTTTTCCTTAAAATTCCCTCCTAAACTTGGGGTGCGTGTTATACGCCGGTGCGTGTTATACGCCGATAAATACAGTAATTGTTAAGCATGGATGAACAGTTGGAACATTTTACAGTTTAACATTTTAACAATTTTATATTCCTTGTTACAAACTCATTCTAAGTAATTTAGAGTATTTTAGAGTATGCTAAAGTATAATAAAATAAGATATAAAATAATAAAATAAAGAATAAAAACAAAAAATATAAAAATAAAAGGGAAGGAAAAGTAATGCTCAGTTTAATTCCACAGTCAAATACATGTGTAAGCTGGTTGCAGAGAGTGTCTATAAAAATGTTACTGTTATGTAACACCACATACAGCTTTAATGCATCCCCTAAGTATGCATGTTATTAAAAGGATTTGCATATTTTCAATGCTGTACTTGAAGCCACTTATTTTTTTAATGTTTGCTTTAGTACATGTGCCTTATGACAGTGCCCAGCTTCCAATACCTTTTAATTTGACAGTAGCTTGCCTATTATACCTTTAAAAATGGGCAGAATTTAGTAACAGGATTATCCTCCCCTGGAATTCAAATTTGCCCTTATTTTCCAATTTTCATGCAGGATTTGCTGAATGCTCGGTGTATTGAAACCAAGCAGATTCACTCACTTAATGAAGAAGATATCTATAATTTAGTTTTTTTTCACTTCATGCAATCTTATCTTTTATATATCGTTTAACATTTTGAGTGTATATTTTTTGTTTTTGTGCGCACTATAAAAAATGGAAATGTTTAACTTTAGAAAAGTAGGTGTAAATTTTGTAATTTTTTTTTTTTTCTATAGGATTTTAGATTTTGAAAAATAAGAAGTTTTATAATCTTTAGTCATTTTTCAAGGCAGTAAAGTACATTTAATGTGAAACTTTAGTCAATAAACTAATTCTTTCTAGATCACCTCAGACAGGTCCCTTTTGCAGGTATAGCTATGTAAAACTTTAAAAATAAGTGTCTCTACGATTTAAACTCCAGTAATACACTGTCTCCCCCTGTTCTGCACATGCTCAGTTGTTCTCTGTTTTTAGGCACTGTGCTGAATTTGGAGAGGGCCGATCTGCTGAAAATCTTGGTTTACTGCTGCTCTGGGCTTTAGCAAAGACTCAGATGAAACAGGAGCAATGCTGGAGGCAATTTACAGCACACACTAATTTTTAGTAGCATAATTAATAATGTGAAATGTATGTTCCTTGCTAAAAGATCATTGTTTTTATCAAGTTGTTATAGGTAAAGTTCCACTTTAGGCATGTATGTGAAAAACAAAAAAAGATGACAGGTGAATCTTTGTGCTAAGTCTTTCAGTGTTCAAAACGATCTCTACATCCCAGATCAATAGTAATCAGTGCAATGTTAATGCTTCCCTTTATTATGTAATATATTGAGGAGATAAAGGTGACTCAGTTTGTAATATGTCATGAAGTGATGAGCTGTGTGTGTCTCTCTATTCTGCATCTCCCTTCCCTCCCTCCTACACAGAGGATGATGATAATTCTACTTACAGGGCGCTCTACCGGCAGAGTGTCCGGGGATCTCCAGCAGTGGAGCACACCGGCTAGAATCTGTTCTCTTTATATAGAAAAGTTCTACATACAAAGAGGTGAGGAGATCAACAGGGGAATACGAGATGCGCCTGACAAGATAATGACACAGACAAGTTATTTTATTAAATCCTGCAGATAAAAAGTAAAAATAAATAAGTGATACAAACTTTATTTTCAGACTACAGGCCTACATGTATGAATAGAGATAAAATGCATATATTTTAAAATTGCAAAGTTAATGTAAGAATGGAATTATTATCAGTCAGAAATAAAAGGTCTATCACCCATTATTTGACAGTATTTATTACATAGAAAAAAAATATGATAAGGATCCTTGTGATGGATCCTGTACTCAAAGTGTCCGCCGTAAATGCTTCCTAAGTCCTGGAACATGAGTCCAATGGATCTGGCTATAGGACCCCCAAGAACTAGACAACACCAGTCTTGGAGTACATCAGGAATTAACTTTATTTGACATGTCACACACATATATACAGCCAGATGACTAAAACCTAACCTAATTAGCATGAGCTAATTATCTTAATCAACACTGGACTCCTTCATTCAATTGCAGGGTTAATTAGCACATACAATAGGTGAAATATTCTTTAGAATCTGTGTCAAGCCAGACCAGCCTCATCTACATTACACAAGACAACAGACAGACAGGCTGGCTGGAGTTGACGACATTAGCATCTGACAGTGTGTGTCCCAACAGCATGGGGACAACACACATTATTTATACATATATACAGCATATACATATCCACAGTCTGTGTCTGGGGGGGCCAGCATGGACCTTAATCCAAGTAAAACCAGCTCAGCGGTCCCCAGGCATACAGCTCACAAAGAGCACCGTTCCCCCAAATGCCAGGGCCCGTAATCACAAGGCAATAGGCTCGCATTCAGTCCCCTCCAACAGCCTCTGTCCCGGCTAGGTCTGTCACATTTCTCCCCTTTCGGCAGGAGACTAACACAGGAGGAGACCCCAGACAGGTTGACTCCAAAGTTAGTCCATAGTTCCAGTCCTCTAATGCCTGTACCCACACAGTACCCCAAACAAATTGTTTCAAACAGAGCACTACTCACCCAGCCAACCTCTGCCTCTATCATAGAACATTCTCCCTGCTGGGGGGAAGTGGGGACTGGTCCTTCCTCCTGGAGTCCCTTTAGCGGCAGGAGAGAACACAGGGTGGTTGGGCTCAGTCCGTCATGCTGTTGGGCATCTGGACCTACTGCCCAGAAACCCTGGGGTATACAGGTGGAGACTGAAGTCCCATCCACCTTTACAGGAAATTTGTCCTGTGCTAGTTGTGGGCAGAGGCCAGCAGCACTCTGTTCCGTTGCCAGCAGTTCAGCTGGGCGTAGGAGCTTCTCTACATCATCTGCTCCAGCTAACTGTTGGGGAGAGAGGCCGACTGCCCCGGCTCCCTGGAACTCTGCAGCTGTTACCGGTGCTGGGCAGAGGTTGGTAGCACTCTGCCCAGTTGCCAGCACTTCTGCTGGGGGTTTGCTAGGTGGTTCCTCCTCTACAGAAACGTCTATTAAATCTCCAGTCTCTGGAATTGCTAAACGTGTGGGACAGAGGTCTTGGACCCTCTGTTCAGTTACCAGATCTTCAGCTGGAGAAGTTTGTTGTAACTCCATAGATGCTGCTGGCAGCAAATCCCATGTCCCTGTCAGTGTTGGGAGAGAAAGGCCGACTACCTCTTCTCTCAAGAAGGCCGAAGCCACTGTTGGTGCTGGGCAGAAGTTAGCAGAGCTATGCCCTGTTGTCAGCACTTCAGGTTTGGGGACGACAATCTCTGGAGTTTCCACTGCCGATTCTCTGGCATGCTGCTGAACGTGTTCTAGCAGTTTCCTGTATGCCCTTTCCAGATGCTGTTCCTTCCTTAACAAATGGTCCAGATCAGGTTTAAGCTCTGAGACCCCTGCAAGACCGAGCATAGCCTCTCTATATTCTCGCAGGTCCTCAAGGGTAGGTTCCCCTTCATCGCCAAACACAAAACGATCTGTAAGGCTCTCCCACAGCAATCCAGGGCCTTCAAAGTCATATCCCTCCGGAGAGCATTCTGTTGTCTCCCCTAAATATCCCTGCTCTGCGTGCCATTGCAGAGCCTGATAATGATTGTCCGGCTCTATCTCCTGCTGGACCAGCCTGTCCAACTCAGTCACCCATTGCTCCTGGGGCCGCTCTCCCAGGAATGCCATCCGCAATGCCCGTTGGTCACTGGCCCGTTGCTCTTGGGTTGGAAAGAACTTGCCCTGTTTTATACCAGCGAGCTGGAGGGCTTCAATCCACAGCTCCACCCGAATCTGCTGCCTAAGCTCCAGGTATTCATCCTCAGACACAGTCCTGGTGTATGCTGAAAGGATGATCCGCAGCAGCCCCGGGAACTCTGATGCCAGATCCATATCGCCGCTGGGGTGACCGAAGTCTTCTATCCTGATCTTGGATCCCGGTGGAGGTTTGGATGTCCCAGACTGCAGGAAGCACAATCCCACTGCTTGCCAACAATGTGACGGATCCTGTACTCAAGGTGTCCGCCGTAAATGCTTCCGAAGTCCTGGAACATGAGTCCAATGGATCTGGCTATAGGAGCCCCCAAGAACTAGACAACACCAGTCTTGGAGTACATCAGGAATTAACTTTATTTGACATGTCACACACATATATACAGCCAGATGACTAAAACCTAACCTAATTAGCATGAGCTAATTATCTCAATCAACACTGGACTCCTTCATTTAATTGCAGGGTTAATTAGCACATACAACAATAGGTGAAATATTCTTTAGAATCTGTGTCAAGCCAGACCAGCCTCATCTACATTACACAAGACAACAGACAGGCTGGCTGGAGTTGACGACATTAGCATCTGACAGTGTGTGTCCCAACAGCATGGGGACAACACACATTATATATACATATATACAGCATATACATATCCACAGTCTGTGTCTTGGGGGGCCAGCATGGACCTAAATCCAAGTAAAACCAGCTCAGCGGTCCCCAGGCATACAGCTCACAAAGAGCACCGTTCCCCCAAATGCCAGGGCCCGTAATCACAAGGCAATAGGCTCGCATTCAGTCCCCTCCAACAGCCTCTGTCCCGGCTAGGTCTGTCACAATCCTAAAGACCTTTTTTGCCATAACATTGTAACCCACCACTCTGTTGCTGTCCCTTTAATGTCCTGACTTCCTAGTGGTGAGTAGACTGTTGAGACCTCCTTGTTGCTCCCGCTGCCTGTCTTTGATGGTGGGTGGATGTCCGTGGCCTCCTTTCTTCCTCGACTGCTAAATATTGTTGGTGAAAAGGTGTTTTCTGCCTGGCAGTGGAGTTAGTTTATTTAGCTGTAAAGCCTCGTACACACAATCGGATTTTCCGCAGACAAAACCTCTGACTTTTGTCCGAAGGAGTGTGCCTGGATTTTGTCTTGCATACAAATGGCAAGCAATTGTCAGCCAACAAACACGAACATACTGACTTACTACGTGGTTTTTCAGCCCTTTGGAGCCACCCTTTGGGCTCCTTCAACTAATTTCGTGTTAGTAGAAGTTTGGTGAGTGTTGATTCATGCTTTTCGTTTCGCGCTTTTCATTTAGCGATTTTCAGTTAGTTTCTGAACGGCCGTTTGTCAACCAGCCATGTTGCGGAATCGGATGAGATAACATGTTATTTATTATTGGCCTTGGAGTTATTGCTTTGACCCAAGTCCAGTCCAGGAACAGGAGTAGGAGGAGGATTTCTTGGACCAAAAATTGGTTGTTTTATTATTTGTGACCAATTATGTCATATGCCTTTGCTGCTGGAGCTCCGGGAGAATAATCCAGATGTTTTTCGGAATTATCTCCAGATGACAGACCCCTGCTTTCACCAACTCATGGCATTGCTGACCCCCTATATTAAGAAGCAGGACACATGCTTGAGGCTTTTAATTTATTTTTTTGGTTGAATAATAATGATTTGATTTGTTATATTTTCTATATTTTTGGATGCATAGAATCTATTTTTTGGTTAAGTTCTATTGGCAGATAGCATGTCTGATTTTATTTGTTTTCTTTTTTTAATGCACAATAAAAAAATTGTGGAGAATAATACTTGGTTATGTGTTTTACTTCAAATTACAGTTTGGGAGTAGGCAGTTACATTTTAAAAAATACAATGTAAAATTAACAAGGGACACCAGCATAGTTGTATCTTTGATCTTAAAAACGACGGGATAATGGTGTTGTGGTAACTTGCCCAAAAAAATAAAAAATAAAAGCATAATATTATTCTTGATATCACTAGAAAAAAAAAAGGCTTTGAAAATTTGTTTGCAATAACTCCATCAGTATCACCAGCAAAGCAGCTTCATTATTATCCCATTAAAGAAGAAGAGAATGTGCGCTACATTTGGAGATTTCATAATTTGCTACGTCATGAATGTTAATTCTCCATTAAGAACGCTAGTTTACAAGACCGATCGCTTCTGGCTCGTCCTTGCTTCCGAGTTTGCGTGTTTGTGCTTTGGACTTTTGTCCGACGGACTTGTGTACACACGATCGGAAAATCTGACATCAGACATTTGTCCGCAGAAAATTTTAAAACCTGCTATCCAACATTTGTCCGCGGAAAATCCGACAACGATTCCCGTCGGAAAATCTGATCTTGTGTACGAGGCTTTAGTCTCTAATGATGATGGTGCATCAGACAAGCATACAATGGACCCCAAATAAGTTATGGCTAATACCATCAAACACTTCAGGGAGGTATAAAACCTTCCTTCATCCTTTTGTTGGTCTAGCTTCTTCCTTGTCCTGATGTGGTCTCAATCCATTATCATTGCCATCCTCCCCACCAGGGCATCACTAGATCTTGCATATAGGTCTTCTAATCGATTCCCTAGGTCAGCTTGGGCATATCGATCTTGTTCCTAAGTGTGTCTATATAATTCTGACATTTTCATCAGTCAGTTAAAATATATGTGGTAATTTCTCTTATCTCTCAGGTAAATAACCACCAACACCATTGGCTGAAAATGGCTGTTTCTCTATTTGGTATAAGGTGGACTTCCCATGGGGCTCTGTAAATAAGGACGGGATCCATGTTCGGCTCATAGGAACTGACACAGTAACGTCCGTATTTGCTGAAAATGTTTTGTTTTTAGGCTTAAAAAAAAAGACAATGCAGCCACCATATCTAAGGACTGATAAGATGCCATGAATTACCTTTTTGATTTAGGGTGTTCATAAAGGAGCAGTAGAATGGTGGTCAGCATACAGTACATGCTATAAATGTTTTATCATGTGGTAGATTAAACCATCCTTAAAAAAAGGTTATTTATATACTGTAGGATAGCTTAGTACATATTGTTAAACATTATTACAAGAAATCAAGAACACTAACTAAAATGTAATATGGGTAACCTAAAAACAGGATTATGTCTTCAGACTCCACGTTCTCTGTGCTCCGAGATCTGCCTCCCCGGATAATTATCAACATAGAGGACAACCGTGCTGTCACTACGGAGCTAATGTGGCCAGCAATGCTAACACCCAGCATATGTCAGGGCCAGAAAAAAAAACCCAGCAAGGCATAATAGTTAACCCCTGGCATGGAACAACAATTAACTCCTAGAACAGCACAACAGCTTATCCCCTTATTATTGGCACAATAATCAGCCCCAAGCATGGCACAATAATAACCTAAGCATGGCACAATAAACCTGGCTTTGCACAATAATTAACCCCAAGCACTACACAGCAATTAACCCTTTTGCATGGCACAATTATTAATCAACATGAGGACAAGATTCTTTAGGCCGGGGTGCTTTTGGGCCCCCCTAAGCCAACACACACACCCCCCATGTTGGGGGCATGTGGCCAGGTATGGTTCAGGAGGGAGGGGGCTCTCGCTCGCCCCTTCCTGATCTGCCAGGTTGCATGCCGGGATAAGGGTCTGGTATAAATTTTACCAGACCTGCGATTCCCCTCCAAATCCATACAAGACCTTTTGGCTAACCTCATGATAGCCTATTTACTGTAGGTATACTTTTGTGCTGGTTACCAAGTCCTACATTGTAGAAGTCATTGCTTGCATTGTGTTGATAATGGGTAACAATGCTTTGCACCCACTATCCTAAAATAAAGGACCCCCCCCCCCCCCTATTTTTGGTATTTGGGATGAAATAAGACAGAAGCTGGTGATCCTGATGCCGACACAGGGGGACCCACTCAGTGTAGCAAACAGTGTCCACCTCAAGCAGAATTACCCACTGCCATTCCACCTTGAGTCCTGCAGCGGGCCCTTTCACGTGTTCTGCAGTGGGCCCACGGTGGCAAGACACCATTGCCCAGTCACAAGTGTGACCTTTGCGGAGTCTGCAGCTCTCTACTAGGGGAACTGTGAGAACCGAGTGATTGTCGGTGTTCGGTCGCTCGGTTCTCAGTGAAGAGGCGCAGGGGGACAGATGCAGCATCAGATCAATGCTGCATTCACCTAGGTAAGTATGAATCTGCACAGAAGCCAAAACCCATACTTCTCTTTTAATAATTTTTTTAAAAAGAAGGGTAGTGAGGGGGAAAAAAAGGGAGGGAAGTGGAGGGAAGGAAAAGAGAGGAGGGGAGAAGAATTGAGAGGTGAGGGGGGAGGGGAACAAAGAAAGGTAATGGAAAAAAGAGGGAGGTGCAGAAAAGGAAATAGAGAGGGGGGGGAAGAGAGAAAACATGGAAGGAAGGTAGACCAACAGGAACGGGAAACTCGAATGTATAGAAGGTGATAGGTGAAACCGTATGTATTGGCCTGGGTCCAGGTAAGCATTTGAAAAATGATTTACAATCAAATGTTAAAGTAGGTAGAACAAGGGTTTAAAAGAAAAGAAAGAAGAAAGGGGGAGGAAAGAGGGAGGAAAGAGGGAAGAAGAGGGAAGAAGAGGGAAGAGATGAGATGAAGGTGGGGTGGAGGAGAGGGGAAAAGATGGTTTGCTGGTAACCAATGTAGTGTTCTAGTCTTCATACACAAAGTTTACAACTAACAGCAGTAGAATAATCGTCATACAGAAAGATTAACAACTTAAGAGACTGCATTAGGCTGTGCAACTTCATGGTTTATAAACATGATGTCTTTGTAACAAGAGGTAGTGAATTTGAATCATTGGGCCCAGTTTGTGGTGTGACGTTTGACATTACCTCTAGCTATATGGGTGAGTTCTTCCAAGAGGCAGACTTCACCAACTTTTTGTAGCCAACTTTTCATTGAAGGGGTTGTAGGTTGACCCCATAAGGTAGGTATGAGGGCCTTAGCTGTGTTCAATAGATAAGGAATGAGCAAAAGTTTATATGTGCCAACTGGCTCTTGGATACCATGAAGGAGTATTGTCCAGGAGTCATGGGGGGAGGGGGGGGGAGGCCCACTATCTGATTTATGAGGTTGAGTATGTCTGACCAAAAAGGGCGGATTAGAGGGCAGTTCCACCAGATATGGGCGTGAGAGGTAGTGTTCCTGCAGTTCCTCCAACACAACGCTGAACTAGAGAGGAACATACAGTGTAGTTTAATTGGGGTATACTGCCATCTGGTGAGTAATTTGTAGTTTGTTTCCACCATTTCGGATGAGCAGGTTGCAGTATTTTATCTCTTTGCTTGTCGGTAAGGTGAAAATTCGGAATTCCGAAAATCCAAAAATTCGGAATTCCGGAAATTCCGAATTTCCGAAAATCCGAAATTCGGAATTCGGAAATTTGAAAATCCGAAATTCGGAAATTCGAGAATCCAAAATTCGGAAATTCGGAAATCCGAAAATTCGGAAATTTGAAAACTCAAAATTCAGAAATTCGAAAATTCGGAAATGCGAAATTCAAAAATTAGAAAATTCAGAAATTCGGAAATCCAAAAATTCGAAATTCGGAATTTCAGAAATTCGGAAATTTCAGAAATTCGGAAATTTCGGAAATTCTTAATTTCGCAGATTTTGAAATTCAGTAATTCGGAAGTTCGGAAATTGAAAAATTCGGAAATTCAGAAATTCGGAATTAACGAATTTGTCAAAATTCATTAAAAAACGAATTCGGAACTAAACTAATTGCACATGTCTATTATATAGCAGTCTTGCGCAATGATGTATTTGTATCTCTATTGAGAGCAACCTTTTAGAATCTATTATCCTTGGCGAAAATACATCTGAATTTACAGGAAACACATAAGCTCATCGTAGCAAGGATCCAAGTTTCTGACAAGTGTCATTTTGGTTCAGTTTTTTGTTTTATTTATTTTTCTGAAGGTGAGCGGGAATTCTATATCTAGGTGGTGGTGACTTTTTCGTTGGAAGTTTTTTGGACCCATTTTTTCCTGATGGTTAAATTGCAGTATATTGTTGTAATTTGTAATCCACAGAGACAAAGGGAAAGGGGTATCTTATGGTATATAGTAACAGTGCTGAGGGTAATATCTGGGGTGTAGAGGGGTCAGAGTGCTGGGGGTATATATGGGGTGTAGAGAGGTCAGAGTGCTAGGGGGATATCTGAGGTGTAGGGGGGTCAGAGTGCTGGAGGATATCTGGGGTGTAGAGGGGTCAGAGTGTTGGGGGGATATCTGGGGTGTAGAGGAGTCAGAGTGCTGGGGGGTTATCTGGGGCGTAGAGGGGTCAGAGTGCTGGGGGGTTATCTGGGGCGTAGAGGGGTCAGAGTGCTGGGGGGATATCTGGGGTGTAGAGGGGTCAGAGTGCTGGGGGGATATCTGGGGTGTAGAGGGGTCAGAGTGCTGGGGGGATATCTGGGGTGTAGAGGGGTCAGAGTGCTGGGGGGATATCTGGGGTGTAGAGGGGTCAGAGTGCTGGGGGGATATCTGGGGTGTAGAGGGGTCAGAGTGCTGGGGGGATATCTGGGGTGTAGAGGGGTCAGAGTGCTGGGGGGATATCTGGGGTGTAGAGGGCTCAGAGTGCTGGGGGGATATCTGGGGTGTAGAGGGCTCAGAGTGCTGGGGCGGCATTGATCGAGCAGATATATTATATGCACGGGACAGTTTTGTTATGTACAGTATGTAGTATTTTCCCATTGTTTCTTTGCTGTACAGAATGATTGTTCATGTGGTTATTGTGAAGCGCCACTCAAAAGGGGAAGCTCCACTTGTCTGCCTCCTGCCTACTTGATGGCTGTTTACTTGCACTGTCTCCATTGTAGGGGCCCCAGAGCATTACTTTGCCAAGGGGCCCATGATGCTAATAGGATGGCCCTGATCAAGTGGGGATCGGGAGGATATTGGGAAGAGATCAGAAGATCATAAGGAGGAGTTCAGGTGCAAATAAGGAGATCGGCAGATCAGGGGATCATAAGGAGGTAGACAGATCAGAAGGGGATTGGGAGGAGGTAAAGCAGTTGTATACCCAGCTTTGTGATTTTTACCTACAGGTAAGCCTATAATAAACATGTAAAAACTAAAGACTAAAAGGGTGGGCTTTAAAGGCACACGGATAAACCATCTAAAAAGTATTTTAAATACAGACGCTATAAGGAGAAATGTAGTTTGTCTGAAGCTGTAGTATAGCTCAGACTAATTGTGTTGTAAATTCTGGTTCTTTTTCAGCTTGGCTGGATGTGTGGTTTTCCCCTTGGCCTAGGGATGGCGCCCTATTATTCAGCCAAGGTTGGAAATTGCAACAAGCTGGGTGTATTGAGTGCCTCTTTGCCCATAAACAGTCAGTGGGTGTGGTCTGCCCGCTGTGCATTCTGGGAGAGGGTACTTAAGGGACAGACCCCATGATCTGGTGTGGTTCTGACCTGATGGCCCTCCTGGCCTAAGGTGTATTGCTGCCCACTAAGTTGTTTTGGGGCTGGCTGGCACGGGCATCGTTACTGAAGAGGTAGGCCCTAAAGTCTTGGGGCCTACCGATCCAGGGGTGGTCCTGTGCTGTCTTGCCTGCAGGAAGAAGCCAAGCGACTGGAGGATCCAGGGGAGGACTTTTCAGAGAGAGGACCGAGCAACAAGGCCGGTGCTTCTAGAAGAGCCTGGAGACTCAGTTGGAGGATGCATCCCGGATCACCTACCACACAGTACCGCTGGTTCGGAGAAAAAGGAAACGTACTCTGTGATTAAGCTTTGACATTGCTTTGACAATCCTCTCCTGTGGCAGAGGATTGTGTAATGGTTCTACTGAATCTTACAGTCTGTGGCAGAGACTATGACCGAGCATCGCATCGGCTGCTAGATCAGTGAGAGAGGCCTATCCGGCAGTTGCTGAATCCAGTTGTGAAGCTGTTATCCTCTGGATCAAGAAAATATCCCTGACTTGCAATTGAAAGGTACCTGAATTCCCCTAAACCCTCCATCCCTCTATTGGAATTTCTTTTCTTGAATAAAGCATTGGAAAAAAGACTATGTGTCGGAGCTGAAATCTGTGAAAATAAATCTTTAATGGGACCCCTATGACAGTCATGGTGGAACAGTGAAGGAACGGTAAGCCCAATCAAATAGCAGCAGCTCCTTTGGGGGTAAGTGCTACAAGTACATAGGTAGAAAAACGTAGTTACATATGTATACAGTTGTGCTCATAAGTTTACCTAGCCTGGCAGAATTTATGATTTTTTTTGGCCATTTTTCAGAGAATATGAATGATAACACAAAAATATTTATTTTTCTCACGGTTAGTGTTTGGCTGAAGCCATTTATTATCAATCAATTGTGTTTACTCTTTTTAAATCATAATGGCAACAGAAACTACCCAAATGCCCCTGATCAAAAGTTTACATACCCTGGGGATTTTGGCCTGATGCACACAAGTTGACACAAAGGGGTTTGAATGGCTATTAACCACATGCCGACCGCGCTATAGTCGAAAGACGGCCACAGCGCGGTCGGCTTGTTCTAAGTGGACGTCCTACGGACGTCCTCCCAGAAACTTGCTCCCGCGCGCCCCCTGGGGCGCGCACTCGGGAACATCCGTGACCGCCGGGTCCCGAGGACCCAGCGCATCACGGATCATGGTAAACAGCCGCTGATAGCGGCCGTTTACCACGTGATCGCTCCGTCAAATGACGGAGCGATCACATGTACACAAACCGGCGTCACGTCATGACGCCGGTTCCTCCCTCCCCTTTCTGTACCGATCGGTACAGAGAGGGGAGAAGCGGAGAGGGGGAGAGACGGGACCAGCGCTGTGGGCTGGATGTGTAGTGCCCACAGCGCTGGCCAATACACTGCCACCGCTGTGCAATACTCTGCCACCACTGTGCAATGCTCTGCCACCACTGTGCAATGCTCTGCCACCACTGTGCAATGCTCTGCCACCACTGTGCAATGCTCTGCCACCACTGTGCAACTCTGCCAATACTCGCCAATACTCTGCCAATACTCTGCCAATACTCTGCAATAATTTTTAATAGAAACAAAGAATTTTTTTTTTTTTTTTTTTTACCAAATTTTCTGTATTTTTTGATTTATAGCGCAAAAAATAAAAAACCCAGCAGTGATTAAATACCACCAAAAGAAAGCTCTATTTGTGTGAAAAAAAAGGACACAAAATTAATTTGGGTACAGTGTTGCATGACGGAGTAATTGTCATTCAAAGTGTGAGAGCACTGAAAGCTGGAAATTGGTCTGGTTAGGAAGGGGGTTTAACTGCCCAGTGGGTATGTGGTTAAAGGTAACCATCCTCCCCTGTGATCTGTTTGCTTGTAATTAGTGTGTGTATAAAAGGTCAATGAGTTTCTGGACTCCTGACAGACCCTTGCATCTTTCATCCAGTGCTGCCCTGATGTTTCTGGATTCTGAGTCATGGGGAAACCAAAAGAATTGTCAAAGGATCTGCGGGAAAAGGTAGTTGAACTGTATAAAACAGGAAAGGGATATAAAAAGATATCCAAGGTATTGAGAATGCCAATCAGCAGTGTTCAAACTCTAATCAAGAAGTGGAAAATCAGGGGTTTAGTTGAAACCAAACCACGGTCAGGTAGACCAACTAAAATTTCAGCCACAACTGCCAGGAAAATTGTTCGGGATGCAAAGAAAAACCCACAAATAACTTCAGGTGAAATACAGGACTCTCCGAAAACATGTGGTGTGGCTGTTTCAGGACAATAAGGAGGCACTTGAAGAAAGATGGGCTGCATGGTCGAGTCGCCAGAAGAAAGCCATTACTACGCAAATGTCATAAAGTATTCCTCTTACAATATGCCAAACAGCACAGAGACAAGCCTCAAACTTTCTGGCACAAAGTCATTTGGAGTGATGAGATCAATATTTTGCTTTTTGGCAACAACCAGAAACACTTCATTTGGAGAGAAGTCAACAAGGCCTATGATGAAAGGTTCACCATCCCTACTGGGAAACACAGAGGTGGATCGCTGATGTTTTGGGGATGTGTGAGCTACAAAGGCAGAGGAAATTTGGTCACAATTGATGACAAGATGAATGCAGTATGTTATCAAAAAATACTGAAGGAACATTTGCATTCATCAGCCAGGAAGCTGCGCATGGGATGTACTTGGACATTCCAACATAACAATGATCCAAAACACAAGGCCAAGTCAACCTGTCATTGGATACAGCAGAATAAAGTGAAGGTTCTGGAGTGGCCATCTCAGTCTCCTGACTTCAATATCATTGATCCACTCTGGGGAGATCTCACACGTGCCGTTCATGCAAGACAGCCCAAGAATTTACAGGAACTGGAGGCTTTATGCCAAGAGGAATGGGCAGCTTTACCATCTGAGAAGATAAAGAGCCTCATCCACAAATACCACAAAAGACTTCAAGCTGTCATTGATGTTAAAGGGGGCAATACACGGTATTAAGAACTGGGGTGTGTAAACTTTTGATCAGGGTCATTTGTGTAGTTTCTATTGTCATTATGATTTAAAAAGAGTAAACACAGTTGATTGATAATAAATGGCTTCAGCCAAACACTAACCATGAGTGAAAGAAAAGTTTTTGTGTTCATCATTCATATCCTCTGAAAAATGGCCAAGAAATCATAAATTCTGACGGGGTATGTAAACTGTATACTGTATTTATCGGCGTATAACACGCACCCCAAGTTTAGGAGGGCATTTTAAGGAAAAAAAGTTTTAGGAGGGAAGTTTAGGGAAAAAAAAAAACTTACATTTAAGCGTCATTTGCAGCTTGCCCAGCGTCATTTGCAGCTTGCCCAGCGTCATTTGCAGCCTTGCCCAGCGTCATTGCAGCTTGCCCAGTGTCATTGTAGCTTGCCCAGTGTCATTGTAGCTTGCCCAGTGTCATTGCAGCCTTGCCCAGTGTCATTGTAGCTTGCCAG
Source organism: Lithobates sylvaticus (assembly GCA_028564925.1). NCBI lineage: Eukaryota > Metazoa > Chordata > Amphibia > Anura > Ranidae > Lithobates > Lithobates sylvaticus. The sequence continues at coordinate 532,012,188 of CM053028.1, forward strand.
CGTCATTTTCAGTCCTGTCCGGGTTTAAATTTCCTGCCGCCGAGACGCTCTGTCGCGTGCACCGCCGAAAAAGACCGAAGCACGGCCCGAAAAAGACCGAAGCGCCCCCGGAAAAAGCCGAGCCGACTATTCGGCTCCGCTCGCGGGCCCGCCTCCCTGCTGTTTCCGGAGCGAGCGCAGGGAGGCGGGACTACGAGCAGAGCCGAACAGTCTGCTCAGTCTTTTCCGGCCCGCTTCGGGTTTTTTCGGCCGCGATTCTGTCTTTTTCGGCGGCGCTCGCTATTTTTCGGCGGCGCTTGCCATTTTTGTCATTTTTTTGGGGGGTATCGGCGTATAACACGCACCCACGACTTTCCCCCGATTTTAAGGGGGAAAAAGTGCGTGTTATACGCCGATAAATACGGTATATAAAAATCTATGAAGCTAGTAATTGTAAACCCCATACACAAACTCTGACACCACATTACATAATAGCGAGATACACATAGACATCCAGAGGAACGGTAAATTAGAAGATTTTCCGTAGTTAATCTCCAAGTAGGGATGTAGATGTGAGCAAACTGTGGGTCAGGGTGTGAATCCGGGCCCAAAATATTAATTTAATGACTGGACATGTTGCGCGTAGAGGTACGCTTCTTTAGGAGAATAAAAAAATCTAATAAAGTTGTAGTGGGGACACTTTTACAAGGTGTCCACTATATGTGGAAATTTTGTTTTTCCCTCAGAACAGTAAAAGGGTTCTGAGGGTTAATTGTGCAGGTTAACTTTGGCATCAGTTTGGCTGGGCTGTACTAGGGTTCTGCCTGGTCATGGGTACAGTGAGGCACCCATGACAGGCCTAGAACCAAGCCTGGTTGGACATCTCAGTCTTCCCCGGAGCCAATCAGTGGGTGCGTCTGGCCCCGCTGTGCAATCTGGGGAAGGGTACTTAAAGTGGAGTTCCACCCACTTTTACAACTCTTCAGCATCCCTCACTAAACTGTGCACTGTAAACAAATTGGATATTTTTTTTTCAGCACAGACTGTATATCTGCTGTATTCATTTTTCACTTCCTCCTCCCTGGCCGCGGCCTATCGCATCATTTCCTGTTTGCAGTGCCTCCTGGGAAGGGGCAGCAACTTCCTCTCAAACTGCCGTTGCTATGGAAACCTGACCTGAAACCTATTACACTGCTTATGCTGCACTGAGCATGTACGAGATCTGCAAGGATGAGATCCAGGAAGAAATACAGTCTGGCTTCAGATGCCCACACTTAAGATGGCCACGGCCTGCTGCAAGTTTATAAAATAACAAACTACTGCTAAAAACTAACAAAACAGACCTTAGTTTACAGACTAATTTTACTAGAATACATTAAGCTTGTGTATTATAGGGGTATTTTTATTTAAAAAGTATAATTTCGGCCGGAACGCCGCTTTAAGGTGGTGAAGTCACGTGGTCGGGGTTCGGCCGTAGCTGTCTGTTCCTGGTTCTGGGCCGGGGTAGCCCCGCGAGGGGTCCCGGGCCTGGGAGCGTTTTCCGTCCCGCAACATGGTCAGTTTGACTAGCCCCACAGACCCGCATGGTCTGGGGCAAGGATCCATCTATTCCTGAGTCTCAGAACCGGCTGGTCCGAGGCGCAGCAACTGAAGGAGGATTCAAGGCGTCCCGGTGTGCTCTCATCACTGGAGGGGCACCGCAGCTCACATAGGCGACCGGGGAGGACTCTTCGGAGGAGGGCCAACAAGCTGGCATCTCAAGAAGTGCCTGGTTGCTGGGTTGTTATGGACACTAAAGAATCCACAATTTCACAGTACTGCCAAGGAGACAGAGAGAGTTCCAGGTACTGGGGAAAGGTTCCTATTTACCCTTTCGTTTGCAGGTTCATTCCGTGACTTTTAACAAGTTTCGGGATCAAAGCGTTGGCTGCCATAATCTCTGGCTAGAGATTTGTCCGGCATTGAAGTACCCAGCTGCGAGTGGTTACTCTCTGGGTTTTGTTAGAGACATTCTTTTGTCAGCAGTTCAAAGTGCCCGAGTTTCTTCACCCGTGCCCTCTATTCCCATGTGAGACTGTGTTTGTTGGATGTTACCATTGCAAATAAAAACCTTCAAAAAAGACTTTTATGGTGTCAGCGTCCAAAGTCGTTGGGTACTAACCCTGGGAAACCCTGGGCATTCGTTAACAAGCCAATCGGAGGTAACTGGTAAGCCCAAAAGTCAAGGCCGCCCCCATCGAGGTTATGGCCGCTACAAAGTATAGCATAGTATATATTTAAGTATATATAAAGAAAACATCACATAAGTAAACAAATTATTAACATAACAACACAACTTTAATGAAGAAAAGACAAGCTATATATAAAAAGAAGAGGCCGGGGCTTCTTCTTTTTATATATAGCTTGTCTTTTCTTAATTAAAGTTTTGTTGTTATGTTAATAATTTGTTTACTTATGTGATGTTTTCTTTATATATACTTAACTATATACTATACTACTATACCCGATTCAAACGATTGGCAGCAAAGACCATCCCCTAAGAGGAAACGGGGCGCCACGGAGGCAAAGAGCAAAGGGCGACATCATCGCGGCTCCTGCCACTCACAGCGACAGAGCCCGCAAACCTGGAAGAAACACGGGGGAGGGGGGGGGGGACATGTCAGCTCCCCTCAGCAGGTCAGGGGATTCCTTCTAAGCTGCAAGGGTCTCAAATCAGCATCCCTCCAGCTATTGAGAAACTACAAGTCCCATGAGGCATTGCACGACTGACAGTTACAAGCACGACTCCCACAGGCAGAGGCATGATGGGACTTGTAGTTCCGCAACAGCTATCCAGTTTGAGCCCCCCTGCTCTCAGGTATTTCATGATGTGCCCCCAATCTCTCTCCTTCCTATCTCTTCTCCTAGTGGGGGGGGGGGGGGGGAGAACTGTGCCAGGCTCTACCCGTCTGACCGAGTCCTCCCCCTGTGGGCGGGGCTCCCTCAAAAATTCCGCCCTAGAGGCGGGTCCCCCCAAAACATGCCGCCCAAGGCCTCGCGGTAGACACGCCCCTGGGCAGAGGTTGGCGTGAGGTGGTGATGATTGCAGGTGGAACCAGTGTGTGCCCTCCCCTTCCCTCACTGACACGCCCCGTACATCCGGGCTCTGCCAGCCTGTATCCACCTTATGCCCGCCCTGCCCCCAGGTGAGTGGGAGGAGCCTGACAGGGCCAGTGGGAGGAGCGGAGCTACATCGCAAGAAGGGGGGCGTGCAGAAGTGCCGGTGACGTCATCCGCTGTGGGTCCCCGCAAGGAGCATGCGCGGTGCGAGCGGTATGGCGGCGCCCAGTGTGTGGAGTCTCCGCCGGTGATCTCTTTCCCCCGGTAAGTGCCGTCATGTGACCTCCTGCCCGCCACGCCCCTTCGCTTCTCAGCCCAGAGACCCTGTGTTACGTCAGCGCTCCGCCCCCTGACACATCCGCACCCTACGGGGGGCGGGGCCGGCTAGTTTAACACCTGTAAAGGGTGCCCCGCCCCCCTCCGGACACCCCCTGTGTACAGTCC
>CM053028.1:532016199-532055314 GCA_028564925.1 Lithobates sylvaticus
TGATCTCTATCAGTCTCTTCCTATGTGTGGCCCCCAGTGCTGATCTCTATCAGTCTCTTCCTATGTGTGGCCCCCAGTGCTGATCTCTATCAGTCTCTTCCTATGTGTGGCCCCCAGTGCTGATCTCTATCAGTCTCTTCCTATGTGTGGCCCCCAGTGCTGATCTCTATCAGTCTCTTCCTATGTGTGGCCCCCAGTGCTGATCTCTATCAGTCTCTGGTGGTGTATCGGGTGGAGTTGGCGGTGAAGGGGGAGGTCAGGCTGTCTCTGGTGGGCGGAGTTTAGTTAGAGTTGCCACCTCATCCCTTTAAACCCGAACACAAATGAATTACACAGGTTCAGAGGCTAATTTAATGCAGATAAGGCACCAAGTGAGTTTAATTACCACCTTAATCAGCCACAGAACCTGTGTAATTCATATGTGTTCGGGTTTAAAGGGATGAGGTGGCAACCCTAAGTTTAGTACAGGACTGTACACAGGGGGTGTCCGGAGGGGGGCGGGGCACCCTTTACAGGTGTTAAACTAGCCGGCCCCGCCCCCCGTAGGGTGCGGATGTGTCAGGGGGCGGAGCGCTGACGTAACACAGGGTCTCTGGGCTGAGAAGCGAAGGGGCGTGGCGGGCAGGAGGTCACATGACGGCACTTACCGGGGGAAAGAGCTCACCGGCGGAGACTCCACACACTGGGCGCCGCCATACCGCTCGTACCGCGCATGCTCCTTGCGGGGACCCACAGCGGATGACGTCACCGGCACTTCTGCACGCCCCCCTTCTTGCGATGTAGCTCCGCTCCTCCCACTGGCCCTGTCAGGCTCCTCCCACTCACCTGGGGGCAGGGCGGGCATAAGGTGGACACAGGCTGGCAGAGCCCGGATGTACGGGGCGTGTCAGTGAGGGAAGGGGAGGGCACACACTGGTTCCACCTGCAATCATCACCACCTCACGCCAACCTCTGCCCAGGGGCGTGTCTACCGCGAGGCCTTGGGCGGCATGTTTTGGGGGGACCCGCCTCTAGGGCGGAATTTTTGAGGGAGCCCCGCCCACAGGTGGAGGACTCGGTCAGACGGGTAGAGCCTGGCACAGTTCTCCCTCCCCCACTAAGAGAAGAGATAGGAAGGAGAGAGATGTGGGGCACATCATGAAATACCTGAGAGCAGGGGGGCTCAAACTGGATAGCTGTTGCGGAACTACAAGTCCCATCATGCCTCTGCCTGTGGGAGTCGTGCTTGTAACTGTCAGTCGTGCAATGCCTCATGGGACTTGTAGTTTCTCAATAGCTGGAGGGATGCTGAGTTGAGACCTCTGCGGCTTAGAAGAAAGCCCCTGACCTGCCAAGGGGAGCTGACATGTCCCCCCCCCTCCCCCGCCCGGTGTTTCTTCCAGGTACGCGGGCTCTGGCGCTGTGAGTGGCCGGAGCCGCGATGATGTCGCGCCAGCTGGTTGGCTTTGCTCTTTGCCTCCGGGGGGCCCCGTTTCCTCTTAGGGGACGGTCTTTGCTGCCAATCGTTTGAATCGGGGGGCTTCTTCTTTTTATATATAGCTTGTCTTTTCTTCGTTAAAGTTTTGTTGTTATGTTAATAATTTGTTTACTTATGTGATGTTTTCTTTATATATATATATATATATATATATATACCTTATTAGATTGTTTATGCTCCTGAAGAAGCGTACCTCTACACGCAACATGTCGAGTCATTAACCACCTGAGACCCAGGCCAATTCTGACATTTCTCTCCTACATGTAAAATTCCAATTTTTTGCTAGAAAATTACATAGAACCCCCAAACATTATATATGTTTTTTTTTTAGCAAAGACCCTAAAGAATACAATGGCGGTCGTTGCAACTTTTTATCTCGCACGGTATTTGCGCAGCAATTTTTCGAACGCGTTTTTTTCAGACAAAAAACAGTTTCCTGCTTTAAAAAAAAACAAAACAGTAAAGTTAGCCCAATATTTTTGCATAATGTGAAAGATGAAGATACGCCGAGTAAATGGATACCCAACATGTCACGCTTCAAAATTGCATGCGCTTGTGGAATGGCGCCAAACTTTGGTATTTAAAAATCCCCATAGTCGACGCTTTAACATTTTTTTACTGGTTACATATTTTAAGTTACAGAGGAGGTCTAGAATTATTGCTCTCGCTCTAACGTTCGCGGCGATACCTCACATGTGTGGTTTGAACACCGTTTTCATATGTGGGCGGGACTTACGTATGCGTTCGCTTCTGCGTACGAGCTCGCGGTGACAGGGCGCTTTAAAATTTTTTTTTTTTTCTTTTTATTGTTCATTTTACTTTATTTTTTTAGTTCAACAACTTTAAAAAAAAAAAAAAAAATATTTGATTACTTTTATTCCTATTACAAGGAATGTAAACATCCCTTGTAATAGGAATATTACATGATCGGACCTATTTACAGTGAGATATGGGGGCAATAAGACCCCACATCTCACCTCTAGGCTGGGAAGCCTAAAATCAAAAAAATAAAAAAACGATCACCGCTTCCCAGCGGAGGCGGCGCCGTTTTTTGAATGCAGAGGCCGGGCGTGACGTCATAACATCGCGCCCCGCCTCCGAACGATCATAGAGACTCTGGCGACCATCTGGTCACCATTCGGGGGCCGGCGGATCCCGAGTCCGACTCACCGATGGAAGCGGTGAGTCGGTAGAAGCACCGGAGGGCGGCGGGAGGGGGGGGGGCTTCCCCTCCCGCCGCCCGTAAGAACGATCAAGCGGCGGAACAGCCGCTATGATCGTGCTTATGGTGCAGGGAATCGCCGGCTGAAACCGGCAATATCTGAATGATGTCTGTAGCTACAGGCATCATTCAGATATACCCCTGAGACCAAAAAGACGTCATATGACGTACTCTGGGTCTCAGGTGGTTAAATGAATATTTTGTGCCCGGATTCACACCCTGACCCACAGATTGCTCACATCTACATCCCTACTTGGAGATTAAAGCGGTGTTCCGGCCGAAATTATACTTTTTAAATAAAAATACCCCTATAATACACAAGCTTAATGTATTCTAGTAAAGTTAGTCTGTAAACTAAGGTCTGTTTTGTTAGTTTTTAGCAGTAGTTTGTTATTTTATAAACATGCAGCAGGCCGTGGCCATCTTAAGTGTGGGCATCTGAAGCCAGACTGTATTTCTTCCTGGATCTCATCCTTGCAGATCTCGTACATGCTCAGTGCAGCATAAGCAGTGTAATAGGTTTCAGGTCAGGTTTCCATAGCAACGGCAGTTTGCGAGGAGGTTGCTGCCCCTTCCCAGGAGGCATTGCAAACAGGAAATGATGCGATGGGCCGCGGCCAGGGAGGAGGAAGTGAAAAATGAATACAGCAAATATACCGTCTGTGCTGAAAAAAAAATAAAAAAAATATCCAATTTGTTTACAGTGCACAGTTTAGTGAGGGATTAGGGATGAGCCGAACACCCCCGGGTTCGGTTCGAACCAGAACCTTCGAACGGACCGAAAGTTCGCGCGAATTTTCGAACCCTATACGTTATAATGGACGCGAACGTTCGAAATCAAAAGTGCTAATTACAACGGCCAATATGCATGTTAATGTCATAAAACAGGTTTGGGGACCCGGGTCCTGCCCCAGGGGACATATATCAATGCAAAAAGAACTTTTAAAAACTAACGTTTTTTCGGGAGCAGTCATTTTAATGATGCATAAAGTGAAAAAAAAAAAGTGACATTTTCCTTTAAATATGGTACCTGGGGGGTGTCCAAAGTATGCCTGTGAAGTGGCATGTGTTTCCCGTGTTTAGAACTGTCCTTGCACAAAATGACATTTGTAAAGGAAAAAAAGAAGCCATTTAAAACCACTTGCGGCTTTAGGTTTGATCTTAAGTAGAATCTGAACAGGTACATTATGAAGTGTAGCTCCATCCCAAAAAAATCTATTTTTAAGCTTTTTGGAGAACATAGGGAGGGGTTATCACCCATGTAACATTTGCTGTCTTTGCACATCTGTTCAGAACATGTCACCTCACTTTCCGTCCCAATGACAAATGTTTTTGGAAAAGTGGGGTTTTAATTGAAACAAGGATTGGTGATAAAGTATCAGTAGAGAGGAGATACCTTTTTCCCAAATTAAATCTAACAGGATAGAATTTCCCTTCCTAGGGGTAGATTTCCTCTCACTTCCTGTTTTCTCTTTCCATTTGCAAGTAGGAGTCGTTTGTAAGTTGGATGTTTGAAAGTAGGGGCCTGGCGTATATACTCTGCAGAAATTTGCCCTATTAGATGTTGGTGTAGCCACAAGACTGGTGGGCACAGGAATGGGCCCTGCTGTGAGTTAATAGATCAAGATTTGTAATTGCATGCACCTGTTGAACAGGGCAGAAAAATTGGGGGTGGTGGACGGTTTTGCCACAAGACTGTAGGCTCTCACAGTTACTCTTGGTGGGCGCAGGAATGGGCCCTGCTGTGAGTTATTAGATCAAGATTTGTAATTGCAAGCACCTGATGAACAGGGCAGAAAAATTGGGCCTTTGGCGGTGGTGGTGGACGGTGTTGCCACAAGACTGTAGGCCCTCATAGTTACTCTTGGTGGGCGCAGGAATGGGCCCTGCTGTGAGTTATTAGATCAAGATTTGTAATTGCAAGCACCTGATGAACAGGGCAGAAAAATTGGGCCTTTGGCGGTGGTGGTGGACGGTGTTGCCACAAGACTGCAGGCCCTCATAGTTACTCTTGGTGGGCGCAGGAATGGGCCCTGCTGTGAACTATTAGATCAAGATTTGTAATTACCCGCCCCTGTTAAACAGGGGCTGAAAAATTGTGCCTTAGGCACTGGTGCTGGTGCCACAACACTGCAACCCCTCACAGAGACTGTACTTGGAGCACAGCAGTCACACGTGTTGCGAAGCATTTTTTTAAAAAATTGTAAGTACACGCCCCTGTTAAACAGGGGCTGAAAAATTGTGCCTTAGGCACTGGTGCTGGTGCCACAACACTGCAACCCGGCCCTCACAGATACTGTACTTGGAGCACAGCAGTCACACGTGTTGCGAAGCATTTTTTTTTTAAAAATTGTAAGTACACGCCCCTGTTAAACAGGGGCTGAAAAATTGTGCCTTAGGCACTGGTGCTGGTGCCACAACACTGCAACCCGGCCCTCACAGATACTGTACTTGGAGCACAGCAGTCACACGTGTTGCGAAGCATTTTTTTAAAAAATTGTAAGTACACGCCCCTGTTAAACAGGGGCTGAAAAATTGTGCCTTAGGCACTGGTGCCACAACACTGCAACACGGCCCTCACAGAGACTGTACTTGGAGCACAGCAGTCACACGTGTTGCGAAGCATTTTTTTTAAAAATTGTAAGTACACGCCCCTGTTAAACAGGGGCTGAAAAATTGTGCCTTAGGCACTGGTGCTGGTGCCACAACACTGCAACACGGCCCTCACAGAGACTGTACTTGGAGCACAGCAGTCACACGTGTTGCGAAGCATTTTTTTTAAAAAATTTGTAAGTACACGCCCCTGTTAAACAGGGGCTGAAAAATTGTGCCTTAGGCACTGGTGTGGTGGCATGGATCATTGAGGAGGAGGAAGAGGATAGTCAGTGAACATAAGAGGACAGTCACTCAGCATCAGCATAGGCAGTCTTGAAGGGATGTGACATTAAATATTATTCGGTTATATCCGCCTCAGGTGCCTGGTAGCTGGTGGTGATCCAAGACTGATTCATTTTGATGAATGTCAGTCGATCAACCGAGGCGGTGGACAGGCGCACCCTATGATCAGTCACAAATCCTCCAGCAGCACTGAATGTGCGTTCGGAAAGAACGCTGGAGGCAGGACAGGCCAGTAGCTCAATTGCATACTGTGCAAGCTCTGGCCAGTGATCCATCCTCAGGACCCAGTAAGCCAGAGGATTTTCGGTGGGAAAGGTGTCCAAGTCTGACCTTGCCCCAAGGTATTCCTGCACCATGTATATCAGACGCTGGCGATGGTTGCTGGAACCGATCATACCTTGGGGCTGCGGACTAAAAAATTGTCTGAACGCATCGGTCAGACGTCCACCTTCCCCACCGCTCCTTCTGCCACTGACCGAAGCCTCAGCAACTCGTCGCCCAGGACCAGGAGTTTGTAGCCTCCCAGTTTCTGGGAACGCGTTGCACAGACCTTTCTGCAAGGCCTCCCTGAGATGTCTCATCCTCTGCTCCCTCTGCGACGGCAAGATAAGGTCCGCAACCTTACCCTTGTACCGCGGATCAAGGAGAGTGGCCAGCCAGTAATGGTCCCTCTCCTTGATCCGAAGAACACGAGGATCCTTCCGCAGGCTTTGCAGGATCAGGGAGGCCATGCAGCGTAGGTTAGCTGAGGCATTCGGTCCGGAGTCTTCTGGGTCACTGAGGATGACATGATCGCCAGCCACCTCCTCCCAGCCACGTACAAGTCCACTGGCTTGTTGGGACTGTACATCATCCCTAAAAGACTGCTGCTGCTGATGCTGAGTGCCAGGCTCCACCTCCATGCTCACACAATCCTCCTCCTCCTCCTCCTCCTCCTCCTCCTCCTCATCCTCTTCCTGTGTGATGGGTGGGACAGAAGGAACACTGTCCGGATAAAGGGGGCCTTGAGAGGCAAGGAAGTCCTCCTCTTCCTGCCTCTGTTCTGCCTCAAGTGCCCTGTCCATTATCCCACGCAGCGTATGCTCCAACAGGTGGACAAGAGGGACAGTGTCACTGATGCATGCACTGTCACTGCTCACCATCCTCGTGGCCTCCTCAAATGGTGAGAGGACAGTGCATGCATCCCTGATCATGCTCCACTGACGTGGGGAAAAAAAACCAAGCTCCCCTGACCCTGTCCTGGTGCCGTAGTCGCAAAGGTACTCATTGATGGCCCTCTGCTGCGTGTGCAGTCGCTGCAGCATGGCCAACGTTGAGTTCCACCTGGTGGGCATGTCAGATATTAGGCGGTTCTTGGGCAGGTTCAGCTCCTTTTGCAGCTCAGTCAGCCGAGCACTGGCATTATAAGATCGGCGGAAATGCACACAGACTTTCCTGGCCTGCCTCAGGACATCCTGTAAGCCTGGGAACCTGCCCAAGAACCGCTGCACCACCAGGTTGAGGACGTGAGCCATGCAGGGCACATGGGTGAGCTGCCCCTGTCGCAGGGCGGAGAGGAGGTTGGTGCCATTGTCAGAAACGACCATTCCTGGCTTAAGCTGACGTGGCGTCAACCACCTCTCGGCCTGCCCCTGCAGAGCTGCCAGAACCTCTGGCCCAGTGTGGCTCCTGTCCCCCAAACACACCAGCGCAAGCACGGCATGGCATCTTTTTGCCTGCGTACTTGCGTAGCCCCTTGTACGCCTACGGAGCACCGCTGGTTCCAAGGACAGAGCACTGGAGGAAGAAGAAGAGGAGGGGGTGGAGGAGAGAGGTGTGTCACAACCAGTAGCAGTAGTCGCGTTTTGGAGGCGTGGTGGCGGAACAACCTCCAACACTACTGCACCTTGTCCTGCATCCCTCCCAGCTGCCAATAGAGTGACCCAATGGGCCGTGAAAGAAAGGTACCGTCCCTGTCCATGCCTGCTGGACCATGAGTCAGCGGTAATATGCACCTTACCGCTGACCGCCCTGTCCAGCGAGGCATGGACATTGCCCTCCACATGCCGGTAGAGAGACGGAATCGCCTTCCGCGAGAAAAAGTGGCGTTTGGGAACCTGCCACTGAGGAACCGCACATTGAACAAACTCACGGAAGGGGGCCGAGTCTACCAACTGAAAAGGCAGCAGTTGAAGTGCTAGCAATTTAGCAAGGCTAGCATTCAACCGCTGGGCATGTGGATGGCTGGGAGTGTACTTCTTTCTACGGTCCAGCAGCTGGGGCAGGGAAATTTGCCTGCTGCATTCGGACGTCGGTGTACTGCAAGTACTTGGTTGTGACACACCGAATTCTACACCTTCAGTCCTCTCAGAGCAGCTTTCAGAGAGGACTGAAGGTGTAGTGGGGATGGAGATCCCAGCTGAGGAGGAGCAAGGAGAGGTCCGCTTAGTTCTTTGGTGTGGGTCTTTTATGTGTGCCTGCCAACGAGCTGCATGGCAGGTCGCCATATGTCTGGTCATGCTTGTCGTGCCCAAGCGGCTGATGTTTTGGCCACGCGAGATACGCTTGAGACAAATATTGCAAATAGCAGTGGTGCGATCTGCTGCACTCGTCTCAAAAAAGGCCCACACCAAAGAACTTTTCTGATAACGTGCAGAGGCAGCGCCCTGCACAGGCGGAGCTCTGCGGTGTTGTACAGTTGCTGTGCTGGCCTCTACCTGGCCTCCAGGGGGCATCCTGCCTCGTTGGACATGTGACGCCGCATCCTCCTCCTCCTCGTCCTCCTCCTCATCCTCTCTCCCTTGAGGCACCCACGTGGAGTCAGTGACCTCATCATCCCCTCCCTCTTCACCACTAGAGCAAACCTGGCAGTAAGCTGCAGCTGGTGGAACTGTACTGCCAGATTCCTCAAGCTGGGTATCGTCATCCGAGCCTTCGAATCGTTGGGCATCCTCCTGGAGCATGTACCCAACACTGTGCTCAAAGAGTTCGGGGGACTCCTCAGGAGGACATGGTGGGTCTAGGGAAGGGGTGGCTGATGATGCTCTGTCAGTACCCTGAGCCTGGGTGAGAGAGGATGAGGAGGATGAGGAGGGCTTGGTCATCCATTCTACCAAGCCTTCAGCATGATGCGGCTCCACATGTCCAGCTGCCGAAAACAAAGACGCGCGTGTCCCATGGCCACGTGCTGATGACGATGCACGACCACGTCCACGTCCACGGCCACGTCCACTAGAAACAGAGCCTGCCTGCCCTGTGTTCTTGGCTCTGCACGCTCTGCCTCCCCTTGGCGGTCTTCCAGCCATTGTAGTCGGTAGTCCTGTGGGTGCTGCTGAGAAGAAAATATAGGAGCTCTGTGTGATGCCACTAACACACTAGAAGTCCTATGGGTGCTTCTGCAAAGAAAATAGAGGAGCTCTGTGTGATGCCACTAACACACTAGAAGTCCTGTGGGTGCTTATGCAAAGAAAATAGAGGAGCTCTGTGTGATGCCACTAACACACTAGAAGTCCTGTGGGTGCTGCTGAGAAGAATATATAGGAGCTCTGTGTGATGCCACTAACACACTAGAAGTCCTATGGGTGCTTCTGCAAAGAAAATAGAGGAGCTCTGTGTGATGCCACTAACACACTAGAAGTCCTGTGGGTGCTTATGCAAAGAAAATAGAGGAGCTCTGTGTGATGCCACTAACACACTAGAAGTCCTGTGGGTGCTTATGCAAAGAAAATAGAGGAGCTCTGTGTGATGCCACTAACACACTAGAAGTCCTGTGGGTGCTGCTGAGAAGAATATATAGGAGCTCTGTGTGATGCCACTAACACACTAGAAGTCCTGTGGGTGCTGCTGAGAAGAATATATAGGAGCTCTGTGTGATGCCACTAACACACTAGAAGTCCTATGGGTGCTTCTGCAAAGAAAATAGAGGAGCTCTGTGTGATGCCACTAACACACTAGAAGTCCTGTGGGTGCTTATGCAAAGAAAATAGAGGAGCTCTGTGTGATGCCACTAACACACTAGAAGTCCTGTGGGTGCTTATGCAAAGAAAATAGAGGAGCTCTGTGTGATGCCACTAACACACTAGAAGTCCTGTGGGTGCTTATGCAAAGAAAATAGAGGAGCTCTGTGTGATGCCACTAACACACTAGAAGTCCTGTGGGTGCTTATGCAAAGAAAATAGAGGAGCTCTGTGTGATGCCACTAACACACTAGAAGTCCTGTGGGTGCTGCTGAGAAGAATATATAGGAGCTCTGTGTGATGCCACTAACACACTAGAAGTCCTGTGGGTGCTTATGCAAAGAAAATAGAGGAGCTCTGTGTGATGCCACTAACACACTAGAAGTCCTGTGGGTGCTGCTGAGAAGAATATATAGGAGCTCTGTGTGATGCCACTAACACACTAGAAGTCCTGTGGGTGCTGCTGAGAAGAATATATAGGAGCTCTGTGTGATGCCACTAACACACTAGAAGTCCTATGGGTGCTTCTGCAAAGAAAATAGAGGAGCTCTGTGTGATGCCACTAACACACTAGAAGTCCTGTGGGTGCTTATGCAAAGAAAATAGAGGAGCTCTGTGTGATGCCACTAACACACTAGAAGTCCTGTGGGTGCTGCTGAGAAGAATATATAGGAGCTCTGTGTGTGTAATGGGACTAACACACTTCAAGTCCTATAGGTGCTTCTGGGAACAAAATATAGCTCTGTGTGTGTGATGGGACTAACACACTTCAAGTCCTATAGGTGCTTCTGGGAAGAAAATATAGCTCTGTGTGTGTAATGGGACTAACACACTTCAAGTCCTATAGGTGCTTCTGGGAAGAAAATATAGCTCTGTGTGTGTAATGGGACTAACACACTTCAAGTCCTATAGGTGCTTCTGGGAAGAAAATATAGCTCTGTGTGTGTGATGGGACTAACACACTTCAAGTCCTATAGGTGCTTCTGGGAACAAAATATAGCTCTGTGTGTGTGATGGGACTAACACACTTCAAGTCCTATAGGTGCTTCTGGGAAGAAAATATAGCTCTGTGTGTGTGATGGGACTAACACACTTCAAGTCCTATAGGTGCTTCTGGGAACAAAATATAGCTCTGTGTGTGTGTGTAATGGGACTAACACACTTCAAGTCCTATAGGTGCTTCTGGGAAGAAAATATAGCTCTGTGTGTGTGATGGGACTAACACACTTCAAGTCCTATAGGTGCTTCTGGGAAGAAAATATAGCTCTGTGTGTGTGATGGGACTAACACACTTCAAGTCCTATAGGTGCTTCTGGGAAGAAAATATAGCTCTGTGTGTGTGATGGGACTAACACACTTCAAGTCCTATAGGTGCTTCTGGGAAGAAAATATAGCTCTGTGTGTGTAATGGGACTAACACACTTCAAGTCCTATAGGTGCTTCTGGGAACAAAATATAGCTCTGTGTGTGTAATGGGACTAACACACTTCAAGTCCTATAGGTGCTTCTGGGAACAAAATATAGCTCTGTGTGTGTGATGGGACTAACACACTTCAAGTCCTATAGGTGCTTCTGGGAAGAAAATATAGCTCTGTGTGTGTGATGGGACTAACACACTTCAAATCCTATAGGTGCTTCTGGGAACAAAATATAGCTCTGTGTGTGTGTGGGACTAACACACTTCAAGTCCTATAGGTGCTTCTGGGAACAAAATATAGCTCTGTGTGTGTATGGGACTAACACACTTCAAATCCTATAGGTGCTTCTGGGAACAAAATATAGCTCTGTGTGTGTGATGGGACTAACACACTTCAAGTCCTATAGGTGCTTCTGGGAACAAAATATAGCTCTGTGTGTGTGATGGGACTAACACACTTCAAGTCCTATAGGTGCTTCTGGGAACAAAATATAGCTCTGTGTGTGTGATGGGACTAACACACTTCAAGTCCTATAGGTGCTTCTGGGAAGAAAATATAGCTCTGTGTGTGTGATGGGACTAACACACTTCAAGTCCTATAGGTGCTTCTGGGAACAAAATATAGCTCTGTGTGTGTAATGGGACTAACACACTTCAAGTCCTATAGGTGCTTCTGGGAACAAAATATAGCTCTGTGTGTGTAATGGGACTAACACACTTCAAGTCCTATAGGTGCTTCTGGGAACAAAATATAGCTCTGTGTGTGTGATGGGACTAACACACTTCAAGTCCTATAGGTGCTTCTGGGAACAAAATATAGCTCTGTGTGTGTGATGGGACTAACACACTTATAGTCCTATAGGTGCTTCTGGGAACAAAATATAGCTCTGTGTGTGTGATGGGACTAACACACTTCAAGTCCTATAGGTGCTTCTGGGAAGAAAAATATAGCTCTGTGTGTGTGATGGGACTAACACACTTCAAGTCCTATAGGTGCCTCTGGGAACAAAATATAGGAGCTCTGCCTGCCTGCCACGAACACACTACAAGTCCTATAGGTGCTTCTGGAACAAAATATAGGAGCTCTGCCTGCCTGCCACGAACACACTACAAGTCCTATAGGTGCTTCTGGGAACAAAATATAGGAGCTCTGCCTGCCTGCCACGAACACACTACAAGCCCCTCTTTGTCAATCAATCTTTGTAACTGAATCTATCTAACTCAATCTCTGTAAGTGAATCTCTCTAACTATCTAAATGCAGCAGAGTGTCACAGAAACAGCCTGCTCAATCTGCGCCGGAACAGCATGTGACCGGCGCAGACGGCGTGGCGGCGTTTTATAGGGGGGGCGTGTACTACAGCCCCTGAGCTGTAATTGGCTACAGGCGTCCTGCCTGTAGCCAATTATGGCTCTTCGAGTTTCCGGGGCTGTGATTGGCCAAGCATGCGGGGTCACAGTGCATGCTTGGCCAATCATCAGCCAGCAATGCACTGCGTCGGCCGCGCCGGCCGCAATGCATTGCGGGGCCGCTCGCATCACACGAACGTGATGCGAGCGGCCAAAATAGTTCTGGGCTCGCCGAGCGAGCGAACGCCCGGTGCTCGATGCGAACGTGGGTTCGCATCGAGCACCGGGCCCATCCTTATGAGGGATGCTGAAGAGTTGTAAAAGTGGGTGGAACTCCACTTTAACTACAGAAAATGTTCTTATTTACCGTTCCTCTGGATGTCGCTATTATGTAATGTGGTGTCAGAGTTTGTGTACAGGGTTTACAATTACTAGCTTCATCGATTTTTATATAGGGGTGTGCACAGGCAGGGGTGTGCACAGGCAGGGATTGCATTGGCAACTATCATCTTGGATAAAGTATTCATATTGGATTAAGTATTGCACTTCGGCTTAACACTTCAGTGACTGCACAAAGCGAAAAAGCACAACAGACTTCTGCAGAACTTTAGACCACTTTCACACTGAGGTGCTTTTTAGGCGCTTTCACGCTAAAAACGGCGCCTAAAAAGCTCACGAAAACTTATTTCCATTAAAATCAATGAACGCTTTCACACTGGGGCAGAGTGCTGGCAGGGCTGTGAAAAACTCCCCTCCCCATTGAAATGAATGGAAAGCTCTTCAAAAGCGCCTGAAAAGCTCTTCAAAAGCGCTCAGTGTTTTTTACTGGCAGTTTAGAAGCGCTTCAGTGTGAAAGTGGCCTTAAACAGACTACAGATGACCTGATTCTCCATTAAACTTGTTCATCTCCCATCTCAAATCTTGCTACTCTGTCATGCACTCCTTTTCCTTCTCACAGTTGCAAACTCTCTCCTTAACCGCTTCCCGACCGCCTCATGTAGATATACGTCAACAGAATGGCACGGGCAGGCAAAAGCACGTACCTGTACGTCCCCTTTAACTTGCCTGCCCGGGGGGTGCGCGCGCGACCCGGTCGGGAGCTCCGTGACCACGGCCGCGGGACCAGCGGACCCGATCGCCGCTGGTATCCCGCGATCGGGTTACGGAGCTGAAGAACGGGGAGAGGTCTATGTAAACAAACCTCTCCCCGCGCTTCCTACACTGACTGTCAGTGATCGGCGGTTCCCTGTCATCGGGAACGCCGATCAATGACGTCAGACGTACAGCCACGCCCCCCTACTGTAAAAAAAAAAACACAACACGTCACACTGACTCCTCCCCGCCCCCTAGTGGTTAACCCCCTAACTACAACTGTCATTTACATAGGAATCAGTGCTATTTAAATAGCAGTGATTGCTGTATAAATGACAAATGTCCCAAAAATGTGTCAAAAATGTCCGATGTGTCCGCCAAAATGTCGCAGTCACAATAAAAATCGCTGATCGCCGCCATTACTAATAAAAAAAAAAATATTAATAAAAATGCTATAAAACTATCCCCTATTTTGTAAACGCTATAACTTTTGCGCAAACTAATCAATAATCGCTAATTGCGATTTTTTTTTACCAAAAATATGTAGAAGAATACGTATCGGCCTAAACTGAGGAAAAAAAATGTTTTTTTATATATTTTTTGGGGATATTTATTATAGCAAAAAGTAAAAAATATTGCATTTTTTTCAAAATTGTCGCTCTATTTTTGTTTATAGCGCAAAAAATAAAAACCGCAGGGGCGATCAAATACCACCAAAAGAAAGCTCTATTTGTGGGAAAAAAAGGACGCCAATTTTGTTTTGGAGCCACGTCGCATGACCGCGCAATTGTTAGTTAAAGCGACGCAGTGCCGAATTGCAAAAAGGGGCCTGGTCCTTTGGCTGCCAATTGGTCCGGGGCTGAAGTGGTTAAATTCTCTCTCCTTCACCCATCTTCTCCACCCCACAGCATATATATATATCACCCTCACTCCTGTCGTCACCTTATTACTGCATATATCAGCTCCTGCTAACTCTGAACCCAAATGCCAATAAAACCTGCAGGACACTGGGACGTGTCCCACTACACAAGTCGCAATCCCATATCATCTCTCTCACCCTAATGCTTCTCCTGATTTCTGGAGATATTTCCCCAAATCCTGGGCCGCCATCCTTTACCTTCGGCCAACATACTCAGCAACCCCCATCCTCTCATTGCAGTCACAATCCACACAATCTCATTTCCATTCCTCTTCTGCCTAGAACCAGCCTCCCTTTCTCTTGTGCCCTTTGGAATGCCCGCTCTGTTTGTAACAAACTCACCACTGTCCATGACCTATTCATCACAAACTCCCTGAACCTACTTGCAATTAGACATGTGCAATTCGTTTCGTTTTTTTTTAGTTTTTCTTTCGTTATTTTCGTTCGTTCGTTTTCGTACGATGGAACGAATCGTACGAATCTGATTAACGAATCATTCGAATCGAACGAATCCGAAAAACAACGAAAATCCGAAAAAAAAAAATTAGAAACAACGAATGTACTAATGAAGAAAATCCGAAAAAAACAAATTAGAAACAACGAATGTACTAATGAAGAAAATCCGAAAAACGAAAACAAACGAAAAAATTCGTACATTCGTAACTTTTTTTTTGTTGAATTGGGAATTTTCCGTGTTCCTTACAATGGTGCTGCTTAACGTGATTCGAATGGATTGAACAAAAAAATTCGTACATGCGTAACATTTTTTTTCGATTCGTAACTTTTTTTTTCGATTCGTAATTTTCCGTGTCTCTTACAATGGCGTTGCTTAACCTGCTTCGAATGGATTGAACAAAAAAATTCGTACATTCGTAACTTTTTTTTCGATTCGTAACTTTTTTTTTTCGATTCGTAAATTATTAAAATGTAATAATAGCATACACATTACATAAAATTATGAATTATGCTCCGATTACGAATCTACGAATTTTACGAATGTACGGAATAAATACGGATGCATCCGAAAATTAAACTAACGAAAAAACGAATCAACGAAAAAATAACTCTTACGAATGTACGAATCGGTACGAATACGAACACCGACGACTTACGAATGTACGAATCGTTACGAATCCAAACACGACGACTTACGAATGTACGAATCGTTACGAATCAACGGAAACGAAAAAAAAAAAACGAAACGAAAAAAAACGATTTTTTTTTCGGAAATGAAAAAAACGAAACGAAAATAAACAAATTTTTTTTGTTGTGCACATGTCTACTTGCAATTACTCAGACCTGAATTCAAGAATCTGACCTTCCTTCTCCTGCTTCTCTCTCCTACGGTGGCCTTCTGTGGACTCACTCCCCCAGGCCTAGTGGACGGTAAGGAGGTGGTGTTGGAATCCTCCTATCCCCTCAAAGCACTTTTCAGGTTCTTCATCCACCGCCCTCTCTGTCCCTCTCCTCATTTGAAGCTCACTGTATTCGTCAATTTTCTCCAGTTTCACTGAGAATTGCTGTGATCTATCGGCCCCCTGGACCCGTATCAAACTTCCTTGACGACTTCTCTGCCTGGCTCCCCTACTTTCTCTCTTCTGAAATTCCAACAATCATTCTTGGTGACTTCAACATCCCTGGTAATCTTAACACTCCCGCTACTTCTAAGATGCTGAGCCTAACCTCCTCTTTTGACCTAAAACAATGGACACATGCTTCTACTCACTCTGTTGGCAACTGCCTTGACCTCATATTCTCCTACCTGTGCACTCCGCACAACCTCTCCAATATTCCTTTTCCTCTCTCTGACCACCACCTTATTAGTTTCACTCTCTCCTTGTCTGCCTCCTCCTTGCCTTCCAACGACCAAACTATTACCCGTAGAAACCTTCGCTATCTTAACCCTTCTCTTCTTTTTTCTGCTACAGATTGTCTCTACGACAAAATCTCATCCTTGTCCTGCCCCAACTTGGCCACTTCTGTATACAACAGTTCATTGTCATCCACCCTGGATACCTTGGCCCCCCTCACTACACACAGAATCAGGCCCCGGCCGCTACAACCCTGGCAGACAGACCACACCAGAAGCCTCAAAAAGCAGAGCCGTGCTCTTGAGCGTCTGTGGCGTAAGACTAAGTCACAGCAAGATTTCAGCCAATATAAATCTGCCCTCCAAAAATACCATTCCTGCCTGCGCACTGCCAAACAGACCTATTTTACCACTCTCATTAACACCCTCTCACGCAATCCCCGTCAACTCTTTTCTACATTTACTTCTCTACTTCGTCCTCCATTACCTCCACCCACTAACTTACTCACTGCCCAGGAGATTGCTAATCACTTCAAAAATAAGATTGAGACAATTCGTCTTGAGTTCTCTACTCTACACATATCTCCCTCACTTTACACTCCTTGTCCTCCTGCACAATCAATACTTTCCTCTTTTAATCCAGCTACTATAGAGGAAGTCACTAATATTTTTTCTAATGCCCACCTAACCTCCTGCCCCCTGGACCCTGTTCCTTCTCAAATACTATGGTCACCCTCTGACTCTATCCTACACTATTTAACTCATATCTTCAACCTCTCCCTCTCTACTGGCATCTTCCCCAACCCTCTAAAACATGCACTAGTCACTCCCATACCAAAAAAGGCCTCACTAGACCCCACCAATCTTAACAATCTAAGACCCATCTCTCTACTCCCTTTTGCCTTCAAACTCCTTGTCTACAGCCGACTGAGCGACCACCTCATTGAGAATAACCTTCTTGATCCCCTTCAGTCTGGATTTCGCCCACAGCACTCCACAGAAACTGCCCTCCTAAAACTCACAAATTACTTACTTAAAGCCAAAACCAACAGTCATTATTCCGTACTCTTACTCTTAGACCTTTCTGCTGCCTTTGATACAGTTGACCACCCCCTCCTCCTCAAAAAACAAAATTTGCTTGGTCTCCATGGCTGTGCTCTCCGTTGGTTCGAATCTTACCTATCTCATCGCACCTTCAGTGTCACTTACAACTCCACTTCTTCCTCTCCAACTCCTCTTACTGTTGGGGTCCCCCAAGGTTCTGTCCTATGACCTCTACTATTCTCAATCTACACATCCTCCCTGGGTCAGCTGATAGCCTCACATGGCTTCTACTACCATTTATATGCTGATGACACCCAAATCTATCTCTCTGCCCCTCAGCTCACCCCATCAATCTCCTCACACATCACTGATTTACTAACAGACATATCAGTCTGGATGTCAAACCACTTCCTCAAACTTAATCTGTCTAAAACTGAGCTCTTACTATTTCCTCCCCCACGTGCCCCTTCCCCTGACTTCTCAGTCAAGAACAATGGCACATCTATCAGTCCGTCCCCACATGCCAGGGTGCTAGGGGTAATCCTAGACTCTGAACTGTCCTTTTAGACCCACATACAATCCCTGTCCAAATCATGCCGCCTTAGCCTCCGCAACATTTCCAGAATACGCCCCTTTTTAACGAATGACACCACCAATCTTCTAACTCACTCCCTGGTTATCTCTCGCCTCGACTACTGCAACTCCCTCCTCGTTGGACTACCTTTACATAGACTATCCCCCCCTTCAGTCCATAATGACTGCAAGACTCATCCACCTTGTTAGGTTTCCTGTATTGTCCTCTGCATCAGCCCCTCTTTCTGTTAGGTCCTCTGCATCAGCCCCTCTTTCCCTCAATTGGACTTTGGCGGTCAATGGAAAAAAAACTCTGTCTGTCCGGACAGGTAATCAGACACCATACACCGTATGAGGTTGAAAAAATAATGCTTTTACTTCCCGTTTCACAGAGCATATACAATACAAAAAATGGGGAAGAGCGCAATTGAACAACCAATCACATTCAGGCATTTAAGCATTTTGTTATACAATTCAATATTGATCTGCAAGATTCATAATATTTCTTCCTTCAGACTCAACATCATATTTACTCTAAAAATGTCTCACGCAATATATGTCCTTGATAAGGTTCTCAGCATGTTTTGGTACAGAAGTACAAAGCAGCATACTTGTTATGGGAAGCAGACCCGTTACTAGAAGCCATGAGAACTAAAACTTGTTATGGGAATGTGTGAGTGTGAGATAAACAGAATTTACAGTGAGTTTCTACAGAAAAACAGAAAAACATCTTTGTTACAACGTTTCCTTACACACCTTACCAACCATTCAGTGTCCTTCACCCCTCTCTGCCAATCCCTCCACTGGCTTCCACTCACCAACAAATAAAATTCAAAGTACTAACAATAATTTACAAAGCCATCCATAACTCTATAGAGGTAATGGTATTTCCGCGCTAATATGGGGTGGGTATATGAATAAACAAAATGGTTTGCAGCAACACCGATGAAGTCACGTGACGGTGTCGACACACGTAGGACATACGGACACCGGAAGTGACGTCAGACATGAGCGCGGCGCTCGTTTTCCTACCCTAACTGGATTCTCATTGTAAATGGGAGTTTTATTTGCTTATGCTACTGCAAAATAAATAGCTTTTTAAGAAAATACTACACCAGATAGCCCTCTTCTGTTTTTTATACCTATACTATTATGGGTGATGCCTGCTGAGTGGACCCGGTCTTTGAAGTGACATCCAGCCCCAGCATCAGAGAAGGAAGAGCCCTGTTGACCAGACCCCATCCCCCTGGAGTGGCCATACATCTCCCTGGTTTTCCCTGGTTGTTTGCTCAAGGCTGTTTACCTTACAGCTGTAAGGTAATTATCTAGGACACCCTCGGGTGTCCAAGATCACCGAAGAACAGGAGCACAAAGCACCTTTTACCCACAGTGTCACTTATTTAAGATTCACCTTTACCCACAGTGTCACTTATTTAAGATTCACCTTTACCCACAGTGTCACTTATTCAAGATTCACCAACTCTCTTCCTTTTTTCACACTGCATTTGCACCAGTGCGAGTCGCAGAGCTAATATTATTGCAGCACCACTATTCCATTTATTTCTCTCTCCCGTCACGTCATTTCACGCTTTTGCGTTTTATGAACATTTTTGTGACTGAACTTTCATGCGATTATGAACTCTGATGCGACTATGAGCTTTGAATGCGTTTATTTGTAAACATGCGATTATATTAATGTCACCTTGCAATCTCTATGCACTTTATAACTTTATTCATTTTTCCTTTTCACTTGTCACTTGCAACACTGCTTAGTGTGCATGCGATTTTCTAGCAACTTTGCATAAATCCATTTGATCATTTAGCAACCTGTACAATTTATCACTATTTAATTTTTTACACATGTTTTCAGCCACTTTAGTCACAACTTGATGTCAAAATTTTTTTATATTTGATATATATATCCATGTGTATTTATTGATTGGGCTATTATATATATTTCTCTATGCTGTATACCATTAATAGTCCAACTATCTGGTACAGTCCCTGGGAGCGCAACACCATATATTGATTTATTACATCCATAACTCTGCCCCAGCTACATCACTAACCTACATCACTAACCTAGTACCAAAATACCAACCAAGCCGCTCTCTTCGGTCCTCCCAAGACCTCCTGCTCTCTAGCTCCCTTGTCACCTCCTCCCATGCTCGCCTCCAGGATTTCTCCAGAGCTTCTCCCATCCTTGGTAACTCTCTACCCCAATCTGACCCGACTGTCCCCTAATCTATCCATCTTTAGACGATCCCTGAAAACCTTTCTCTTTAAAGAAGCCTATCCTGCTTCTAACTAACACTGTTTTACTTCCTCCATCAACTCATCCCCCACAGCTATTACCTCTTGTATCAATTGACCCTTTCTTTTTAGGGCTCTTTCACACGGGGCGGATCAGTGCAGATCCGCCACGTGGATATCCACTTGCTCAGCGGGAATCGCCGGAGTGATCTCCGCTGAGCAGGAAGATGACAGGTCCGTCTCTGCACTCTGTGCAGGGACGGACCTGTCACAGCGCCGCTCTCCCCTATGGGGGATCGGGTGACGACGGACCGCAGAGTCCGTCGTCATCCGATCCGCTCTGCAGACGGATGGAAAAATAGTGTTTCCCTCCGTCTGCAGAAACGGACCATAGCGGGCACGGATGAGATCGGGTGTCAGCGGATTCTCATCCGCTGACACCCGCTATCCTATAGGGATACATGTATGTCCGTTTTTCATCCGAAAACGGATGAATGAAAAACGGACATACGGTCCGTCAGTGTGAAAGAGCCCTTAGATTGTAAGCTCTAACGAGCAGGGCCCTCTGATTCCTCTTGTACCAAATTGTAATGTAATTGTAATGTCTGCCTTTATTTTGTTAAAGGCTGCGCAAACTGTTGGCACTATATAAATCCTGTATAATAATACAGTTTACATACCCTGGCAGAATTTATGATTTCTTGGCTATTTTTCAGAGAACATAAATGATAACACAAAAACTTTTCTTTCACACATGGTTAGTGTTTGGCTGAAGCCATTTATTATCAATCAACTGTGTTTCCTCTTTTTAAATGAGATAATGACAATAGAAACTACACAAATGACCCTGATCAAAAGTTTACATACCCCAGTTCTTAATACCGTTAATTTGCCCCCTTTAACATGACAGCTTGAAGTCTTTTGTGGTATTTGTGGATGAGGCTCTTTATCTTCTCAGATGGTAAAGCTGCCCATTCCTCTTGGCAAAATGCCTCCAGTTCCTGTAAATTATTGGGCTGTCTTGCATGAGATCTCCCCAGAGTGGCTCAATGATATTGAGGTCAGGAGACTGAGATGGCCACTCCAGAACCTTCACTTTATTCTGCTGTAGCCAATGACAGACCGACTTGGCCTTGTGTTTTTGATTATTGTCATGTTGGAATGTCCAAGTACGTCCCATGCGCAGCTTCCTGGCTGATGAACAGTGATGTAAGTAACTGAGTTAAAATAAACAGAGAGTTACTTAACGCAGTTACTTTAGAGGGTAACGAGTGATCTAACTGATTACTTTTCCCCTCATGGTAACGCAGTTCCCATTACTTGGGCAGCGTTACCCCAATTACATCTACTGCCACTAGATGGCAGTAGTGTAATTCTGGTGTCTTGCTGAAAAAGTTCCCCTGCCGGATAAGGACCCCCCTGTACTGCGCAGGCGCAGCGCTTGCCCAGTACGAAGGACTACGGAGCTTACTAAAATTACCAAACCTAAACAGCTCTGCATGAACTCTAAACTGCGCAGGCGCAGTTAACATGTAATTGTACGAGGCAATGCCGCACGCTCCCGATACTTGTGCTACCGATACTTGGGTCCACTATAGCTATGAAATATTCCTGTTGTGGTTTAATCTCAATGGTGTTCAGTATCAGGATTAAATGTTTCATATCCCTTAAATAAGAATGTGTGAGAGGTACCAGAGGTTGCATGAATCTATCCACATATTCTCCCAATCTTGCATTAATTGATAATATACCATTAATTATGGGTCTTCCTGCTGCCTTGACCTGATCCTTATGTATTTTGGGCACTGTGTATATTATCAGTACTCTGCATGTTTCCGGTATTAGATATTTTTCTTCCTTTTTCATGAGTAGATTCTTCATACTTCCCTTTTGTAATAATTCCTGCAATTCACTTTTATACTGGTTTGGTGGGTTTCCTCTTAATTTTATGTAAGTGTTGGCATCATTCAATTGCCACAAAAGTTCATTAATGTAATATTTTTTTGATAATAGCACATTGCCCCCCCCCCCCCCCTTTGTCTGCAGGTCTTATTACAATTTTTTGGTTTTCCTCTAATTCTTTTATTCCTCTTTTGATATCTTGGGGAGCCTTCACTTTTTTGATTGACCATTAATATTTAAAATTACAAAGATCCTCCACTTCACTGCGTTTCACAATTCTAGGCTCTCACCGAGCTGCAAAGACCCTTATATCCGGATTACCCTGGTAAGTAGGAAGCCGACCTCAAATCTCACCTTACCGACAAGCAAAGAGATAAAATACTGCAACCTGCTCATCCGAAATGGTGGAAACAAACTACAAATTACTCACCAGATGGCAGTATACCCCAATTAAACTACACTGTATGTTCCTCTCTAGTTCCGCGTTGTGTTGGAGGAACTGCAGGAACACTACCTCTCACGCCCATATCTGGTGGAACTGCCCTCTAATCCGCCCTTTTTGGTCAGACATACTCAACCTCATAAATCAGATAGAGGAATGACTCCTGGACAATACTCCTTCATGGTATCCAAGAGCCAGTTGGCACATAAAAACTTTTGCTCATTCCTTATCTATTGAACACAGCTAAGGCCCTCATACCTACCTTATGGGGTCAACCTACAACCCCTTCAATGAAAAGTTGGCTACAAAAAGTTGGTGAAGTCTGCCTCTTGGAAGAACTCACCCATATAGCTAGAGGTAATGTCAAACGCAGTGCCGATCCTGACCTCCCTGGGGCCCTAAGCAAAATTCTGCTAAGGGGCCCTCTACTTGACCCGTGATGCCGTGAGCTATGTAAACTATTTGCCATTGCCACACAGTCACACCTGACACTTCAGTGCTCCCAAAACAATCCTCCCTCCTTTAAACAAAACAGTCAAAGAATAAGTACAACAATATAGAACAGAATGAGGTCCTCAGAGAGCCCCCCTTACATCAGGCTCCTCAGAGAGCCCCCCTTACATCAGGCTCCTCAGAGAGCCCCCCTTACATCAGGGTCCTCAGAGAGCCCCTCCCTACACCAAGGTTTCCAGAGAGCCCCCCTTACACAAGGGTCCCCAGACAGCCCCCCTTAAATCAGTGTCCTCAGAGAGTCTCCCCCTACATCAGGGTCCCCAGAGAGCCTCCCCCTACATTCGGGTCCCCAGAGAGCCCCCCTTACATCAGGGTCCCTAAAGAGCCTCCCCTACATTTGGGTCCACAGAGAGCCCCCCCTTACATCAGGGTCCCCAGTGAGCCCCCTCATTTACATCAGGGTCCCCAGAGAGCCTCCCCCTACATTAGGGTCCCAGAGAGCCTCCCCTTACATCAGGATCCCCAGAGAGCCTCCCCTTACATCAGGATCCCCAGAGAGCCTCCCCTTAAATCAGGGTCCCCAGAGAGCCTCCCCTTACATCAGGGTCCCCAGAGAGCCCCCCATTAAATCAGTGCCCTCAGAGAGTCTCCCCCTACATCAGGGTCCCCAGAGAGCCCCCCTTAAATCAGTGCCCTCAGAGAGCCTCCCCTTACATCAGGGTCCCCAGAAAGCCCCTCCTTACTTCAGGGTCCCCAGAGAGCCCCTCCTTACATCAGGGTCCCCAGTGAGCCTCCCTACTTACATCAGGGTCCCCAGAGGTTATCCCCCTACATCAGGGTCCCCAGAGAGCCTCCCCTTACATCAGGGTCCTCAGAGAGCCTCCACTTACATCAGGGTCCTCAGAGAGCCCCTTCTTACATCAGGGTCCCCAAAGAGCCCCCCTTACACCAGGGTCCCCAGAGAGCCCCCCCTTACACCAGGCTCCCCAGAGAGCCCCTCCTTACATCAGGGTCCTCAGAGAGCCCCTTCTTACACCAGGGTCCCCAGAGAGCCCCCCTTACACCAGGGTCCCCAGAGAGCCACCCCTTACACCATGGTCCCATGGTCCCTTCCACCTCCTCCCACCTCTCCTCACTGCACTCTAAACTACCAGCCAGAGGTGCAGGGGGGATGCTGGGTCTTGGGGGCCCCCCCACAGCGGCGGGGCCCTAAGCAGCTTGCATAGTGTGCCTATAGGGCCGATCGGCTCTGGTCAAACGTCACACCACAAACTGGGCCCAATGATTCAAATTCACTACCTCTTGTTACAAAGACATCATGTTTATAACCCATGAAGTTGCACAGCCTAATGCAGTCTCTTAAGTTGTTAATCTTTCTGTATGACGATTATTCTACTGCTGTTAGTTGTAAACTTTGTGTATGAAGACTAGAACACTACATTGGTTACCAGCAAACCATCCTTTTCCCTCTCCTCCACCCCACCTTCATCTCATCTCTTCCCTCTTCCCCCCCCCTTTCTTCTATCTTTTCTTTTAAACCCTTGTTCTACCTACTTTAACATTTGATTGTAAATCATTTTTCAAATGCTTACCTGGACCCAGGCCAATACATACGGTTTCACCTATCACCTTCTATACATTCGAGTTTCCCTTTCCTGTTGGTCTACCTTCCTTCCATGTTTTCTCTCTTTCCCTCCTCTCTTTTCCTTTCCTCCACTTCCCTCCCTTTTTTTTCCCCCTCACTACCCTTCTCTTTAAAAAAATTATTAAAAGAGAAGTATGGGTTTTGGCTTCTGTGCAGATTCATACTTACCTAGGTGAATGCAGCATTGATCTGATGCTGCATCTGTCCCCCGGCGCCTCTTCACTGAGAACCGAGCGACCGAACACCGCCAATCACTCGGTTCTCACAGTTCCCCTAGTAGAGAGCTGCAGACTCCGCAAAGGTCACACTTGTGACTGGGCAATGGTGTCTTGCCACCGTGGGCCCACTGCAGAACACGTGAAAGGGCCCGCTACAGGACTCAAGGTGGAATGGCAGTGGGTAATTCTGCTTGAGGTGGACACTGTTTGCTACACTGAGTGGGTCCCCCTGTGCCGGCATCAGGATCACCAGCTTCTGTCTTATTTCATCCCAAATACCAAAAATAGGGGGGGGGGGGGGGTTCTTTATTTTAGGATAGTGGGTGCAAAGTATTGTTACCCATTATCAACACAATGCAAGCAATGACTTCTACAATGTAGGACTTGGTAACCAGCACAAAAGTATACCTACAGTAAATAGGCTATCATGAGGTTAGCCAAAAGGTCTTGTATGGATTTGGAGGGGAATCGCAGGTCTGGTAAAATTTATACCAGACCCTTATCCGGCATGCAACCTGGCAGATCAGGAAGGGGCGAGCGAGAGCCCCCTCCCTCCTGAACCATGCCAGGCCACATGCCCCCAACATGGGGGGTGTGTGTGTTGGCGTAGGGGGGCCAAAAAGCAACCCGGCCTAAAGAATCTTGTCCCCATGTTGATTAATAATTGTGCCATGCAAAAGGGTTAATTGCTGTGCAGTTCTTGGGGTTAATTATTTTGCAAAGCCTGGTTTATTGTGCCATGCTTAGGTTATTATTGTGCCGTGCTTGGGGCTGATTATTGTGCCAATAATAAGGGGATAACTGTTGTGCTGTTCTAGGAGTTAATTGTTGTTCCATGCCAGGGGTTAATTATTATGCCTTGCTGGGGTTTTATTTCTGTCCCTGACATATGCTGGGTGTTAGCATTGCTGGCCACATTAGCTCCGTAGTGACAGCACGGTTGTCCTCTATGTAGATAAATATCCGGGGAGGCAGATCTCGGAGCACAGAGAATGTGGAGTCTGGAGACATAATCCTGTTTTTAGGTTACCCATATTACATTTTAGTTAGTGTTCTTGATTTCTTGTAATAATGTTTAACAATATGTACTAAGCTATCCTATATACAGTATATAAATAACCTTTTTTTTAAGGATGGTTTAATCTACCACATGATAACCACACAATTATAGCATGTACTGTATGCTGACCACCATTCTACTGCTCCTTTATGAACATCCTAAATCAAAAAGGTGATTTATGGCATCTTATCAGTCCTTAGATATGGTGGCTGCATTGTATTTTTGTTAAGCCTAAAAACAAAACATTTTCAGCAAATACGGACGTTATTTGCTGATCTTGTTATAAATACTGTGTCAGTTCCTATGAGCTGAACATGGATCCCGTCCTTATTTACAGAGCCCCATGGGAAGTCCACCTTATACCAAATAGAGAAACAGCCTTTTTCAGCCAATGGTGTTGGTGGTTATTTACCTGAGAGATAAGAGAAAATACCACATATATTTTAACTGACTGATGAAAATGTCAGAATTATATAGACACACTTAGGAACAAGATCGATATGCCCAAGCTGACCTAGGGAATCGATTAGAAGACCTATATGCAAGATCTAGTGATGCCCTGGTGGGGAGGATGGCAATGATAATGGATTGAGACCACATCAGGACAAGGAAGAAGCTAGACCAACAAAAGGATGAAGGAAGGTTTTATACCTCCCTGAAGTGTTTGATGGTATTAGCCATAACTTATTTGGGGTCCATTGTATGCTGAACAGCTTACTCTGTCAATGTTATAACCCGTCGCATTATAGATCTCAAGGCATAATTGATTAATTTATTTTGATTAGCTTGCCTGAGAGATAGGGACATTAAACAGGAATGCCTGCTGCCTAATTGGGGCCAGGGTTCCAGGAGAATGTTAATACAGCTCGCTCATAGATACGAATGCCTGCTGCCTAATTGGGGGCCAGGGTTCCAGGAGAATTGTAATACAGCTCGCTCATAAACAGGAATGCCTGCTGCCTAGGTGGGGCCAGGGTTCCGGGTATTAATATAAAAGGACGGTATCAGGATCAAAATATAGGGGACAAGGATACTTGCTAAAATTGCCCAAGATCCCTCCCATATATTGTATTAATACCATACCATAGCAGGTTGAAAACCTTGTTTTTAACCAGAAGGACTGGTCATTGGAAACCTCTAAATCATTTAAACACTTAATGTCAGGACCTTGTCCTAAGTGTTTTTTGACAGGACGCTGCCCAAATTGTGTAACAAGCCTATTATTTGTGTATGAGGGATCAAATACTTATTTGGTTGCTAGTATTCCCGGAGGTTATTACCAGGTTTAATATACATAATAGTTTTGTGTTCCAGGAGGGTCTTTTGATACATCGTGACAACAGGGACGTTGTAACATTTTTCTGGGGTAATACATGGATTGGTGAGGCTAACTTTTGATCAAAAAATGCTATGTGAATAATTCCTTTTGCCACTGACATCTTTTGCGCAGGGGAAGTCAGGTGCAAATTTTGGATATTTTGGCGTTTTGCCGACAAGGGTTCAAATGCTAATATCTCACCAACCGTAACGGATAGTGGGAAATTGTTTGCGGCATTAGTATTACAGCAATTGAAACTACTGTTTAAACCTTGAAATTAAAAAGTTTTTTATTTCTTGGCAAAATGCCCAAAAAACACTCCCTCTGGCCAGAGGTTTCCCTGCTTATAAGTAAGCTTTGTACGTTATTACTTTCCTTATTCCTATAACCAAACAATTTTTATTTATATTTCAAATTTCTTGGCAAAGTGCCAACAGGTTACCTAGCTAACTATGTAACTATGTAACCTGTTGGCACTTTGCCAAGAAATTTGAAATATAAATAAAAATTGTTTGGTTATAGGAATAAGGAAAGTAATAACGTACAAAGCTTACTTATAAGCAGGGGAACCTCTGGCCAGAGGGAGTGTTTTTTTGGCATTTTGCCAAGAAATAAAAAACTTTTTAATTTCAAGAAGCTTTAACTGTTAAAGGTGTCACAGGTACTATTGAATGTGGAACGGGTGAAACTTTTGTGGCTTGTCCTAAGTCATTAACTGTATGTTCTGCAGCTGATGTGTATAAATAGAGTTATAATATAAGATAAAGTATAAGAATTGTAAACATGGGAAATCTGCCGGGAAAGGGAGGTTCGAAAGGTAAGCCGGATCAGCCCACTCCTTTAGATTTCGTGTCTGGAAACTATGGAACATATTATACTGAACCCTTCTGGAAAAACATATTTTGAGTATTGAGTAATAAGGCGTACCGACTGCATGGACTCGTGGTCTTTATCTCTAAAGATTAGTTCCTTTCTCTCTAGGCGTTTAACTCTATTAAATGATTCTTTAAGTAACTTGTGGCTGTAGCCTCTTTGTCGTAATCTTTGATATAGCTGATGAGAGGATTGATAAAAATCTTTGTCATTTGTACAGTTTCGTCTTATGCGTAAGTATTGACTATACGGTATACTCTTCAAAAGGGATTTGGGATGGGAGCTAGATGCATGTAATATAGTATTACCTGCCGACGTTTTCTTATATAAGGAAGAGTTTAATCTACCCTCATTATCAATAGTTATGGTAAGGTCTAGGAAAGTGATCATTTTCTGACTACAGTCCAGGGTGAATTTTAGGTTATAGGTATTGTCAGAAATCATTTGGAAGAATTGTTGTAAATCATTATAGGTACCGGTCCAAAAAATCAAAATGTCATCAATATATCTTAGCCAAGTGAATATATATTGAGTGTAACAGAACAATCCAGGCTGTGAGAGTATCTCGGTCTCCCACCCCCCCTGATACAGGTTGGCATAGGAGGGGGCACATTTGGTGCCCATAGCCACACCCTGTATCTGGAGGTAGTGGGAGGAACCGAAAGTAAAGTAATTTTTAGTTAAAATGAATTGTAACAAGGATAGTACAAACTTGTTATATGTTTTTGCATCTGAGCCACGCGTTTCCAATTGTTTGGCTATAACTTCTATGCCTCTAGTGTGTGGTATTGTATTGTAAAGACATTCAATGTCTAAAGCGACCAAATAAGAGTTTTTGGGGAGCTGTTTATTTTCAAGGATACGTAATAAATGAATAGTGTCTTTTATATGAGAAGGTAAGGACAAAACATGAGGGGCAAGATGTTTATCTACCCAGAGTGCAGGAGTAGTGGAGAGAATGAATAGAAACATTAAAGACAAATTGAAAAAGGCCACACAAGGTACCATGAAGAACTGGCTTCATTTTCTTCCTGGGGTGCTCTTCCAGATAAGAACCACCCCCATGCTAGGACAGGACTATCCCCCTTTGAGATCCTTATGGGAAGACCCGCTCAAAAAGCCCCTAAGATAGACGAGGAATCTAACTTATATTCCTTACAGGAAGAGCACGTGAAATATCTGGTAAGTAGCCTTGCTGAAACTTATGACAAGGTTGCTGTCACCTTTCCTCCTCTTTCCACAGAACCAACACATCCTTTCGTCCCGGGGGATAAAGTACTGATCAAACAACTTGCAGTCCGCAAACAACCAGGTCCCGTCTTCCAAGGTCCATTTGAAGTCCTCAAGGTCTCCAGGACAGAAATACTGACGGATCAAAGCCCACAATGGATCCATGCATCAAGGTTGAAGAAGAACCCACAGATAAAGGAGACAGGAAAGGAAATGGAGGAGTCCCCACCAACAACTATACAAGAGGCTCAGCCACTACTGCCCCATGCCCCCTCTCACAAAACCCCTTAACCCCCCAAACCATTCTTACCATAGACTTTCCCCGTGAGCCAAGAAAATGCACCACCTGGACAGTCTTTTTTTTTTCAATTGAAATGACCATCTCTGTATTTTTTCTCTTATTTTTTGGGTGTTGGCTAAACTCCTCGTGCGGGATGGGGGAGGGTACTGTTGTAGTGA
Organism: Lithobates sylvaticus; assembly: GCA_028564925.1. Lineage (NCBI taxonomy): Eukaryota > Metazoa > Chordata > Amphibia > Anura > Ranidae > Lithobates > Lithobates sylvaticus. The sequence goes on from CM053028.1 coordinate 532,045,788, forward strand.
ATGCCAGAGCAACATACATGGAAAGGAACCACACTTATCCATCCAAGGTAGCAACTCAAATGTCTGCAGCTTTTTCCAGGGCCACACAAACACTAGTTAAAAGGCTTACAGAAGCAAAGATGTTGGAGAAGGGTACTAACCCAGTAAAACAACTAGCCCCCCCCCCCCGAGCAACCACAAAAAAGAAAATACCCAAAATACCCAAATCTAACCTTGATAGTAAAAATAATGGAGCTGAACTAGACCCAGAGACCTATTCAGTCCCTGACACTATTCACCATCATTTTATTATGATGCATGCTTTTGGGAGGAAACAGAACCATTCCAAATGCTGGGTGTGCTCCCATATGGGCACAGGCCGACATTTAGTCCCTATGGTTGGAAGGCCTATCACCCTAAAGCAGTTGCTAAATACCACCCAGGAAGTCCCTGTTATAAACACCACTCCCATGAATAAACCCCTTTTGTTTACTGGATACACAAGAAAACCCCAGTTCTGTTTCCTAAACGGGGCAGGAAAATGGTTGTACAATGGTAAGTTCTGCAGAGATACCCAAGTTAATTTTACCATGTTAAATCTACCTCTGGCCCTTGATGGAACAATAGACATAGAGGGTTTAGCTACTTTTAATATCCTGGACCCTGATGAAAGGATAGGTAACATGTCCCTATATGACATATGTAAATGTGTAAGGGGATCCAACAATCCACGGGTTACTGAATGGATAAATAGCACACACATGGACAGCCCCTGGATAAGGCAAGGTGGAGATAGCATTCCCTCTCTGGGGGATTGGATGTGTTTAGTGGGATTAAGGTCAAGACTTAGCCCCCCCAAAGTGGTTCAAACCCCTCATGTTCCCCACTGATGGATGGTCTGTTGTGGACTATGTTGCCATACCACCGTCCCTTACCCTATGGACAGAAAAACTTCAGGTTGGTGTACTATTGTGGAAATGATCCCTCTAATGGGGACCACAGGGTCAGACACACTTGTGTCCATGAAACCTGCCCACGGTCACCTTGAATTTGGCAGACACAAGAGGGAATTAACCACTTGGTGGGACAAAATTTTTGCATCCTTCGGTGGGGTGGGCGTATACAATGCCCTCACAAAGGTAGATGGATTTGGGATGTTAATGGACTCATGAATGAATGCCACAGCAATAGATATAGGATTAATCAATGAAGAACTTAGGAAGGTATTATTTGAACAAGAGGTAATTAAACAAAGGCATGAAAGAATGATGATGGTTCTTACAGGGCTGTGTGACCTAACCGGGGATAAAACCCTATGCTGCACATACATGAACAATCTTACAAAGCCGTCTGAAGATTTAGAAATCCCAGACTATTATGACATTATTAGAGGTCACAATGACGAAAGGGCAAAATTGCAGGACCAAATGAGACGTATGGGGGACTCATGGAATCCCTTTTCAGGTGTAGGAGGATGGTTCGGTTCCATTTGGGAAAACATTATGAATTTCTTTAAAAAAGCGGGTATGATACTCCTCATGATACTTATTTTAGCTCTGGCCGTTTATGTGACAATCAAATTGGTGTTCTGCCTGATAAGTAAAGTAGCAAAATCAAAGAACCTAGTTGATAAGTCTGAAACAGCCATGACCATGTTCAAGGCAGGATATAGGTGGTACAATGAGTGATCAGCGGAGACTTCTTAAAGTCTCCTATGATCAAAGGAGGGATTGTAAGGAAACGTGGGAAGTGTAGTTACCCTTCAAGATTTAATAGTATTGTAACAAAGATGTTTTTCTGTTTTTCTGTAGAAACTCACTGTAAATTCTGTTTATCTCACACTCACACATTTCCATAACAAGTTTTATTTCTCATGGCTTCTAGTAACGGGTCTGCTTCCCATAACAAGTATGCTGTTTTGTACTTCCATATTATCAAAACATACTGAGAACCTTATCAAGGACATATATTGCGTGAGACATTTTTAGAGTAAATATGATGTTGAGTCTGAAGGAAGAAATATTATGAATCTTGCAGATCAATATTGAATTGTATAACAAAATGCTTAAATGCTTGAATGTGATTGGTTGTTCAATTGCGTTCTTCCCCCTTTTTTGTATTGTATATGCTCTGTGAAACGGAAGTAAAGGCATTCTTTATCAAACCTCATACAGTGTATGGTGTCTGATTATCTGTCCGGACAGACAGGGTTTTTTTTTTCCATTGACCGCCAAAGTCCAATTGAGGGAAAGAGGGGCTGAAGCAGAGGGGCTGATGCAGAGGACCTAACAGAGGACCTTACACTTTTTTTTTTCTTTTTTTTTTCTAGTGATATCAAGAATAATATTAAGCTTTTATTTTTTATTTTTTTGGGCAAGTTACCACAACACCATTATCCCGTCGTTTTTAAGATCAAAGATACAATTATGTTGGTGTCCCTTATTAATTTTACATTGTATTTTTTAAAATGTAACTGCCTACTCCCAAACTGGCATTTGAAGTAAAACACATAGCCAAGTATTATTCTCCACAATTTTATTATTGTGCATTAAAAAAAGAAAACAAATAAAATCAGACATGCTATCTGCCAATAGAACTTAACCAAAAAAATGCATTCTATGCATCCAAAAATATAGAAAATATAACAAATCAAATCATTATTATTCAACCAAAAAATAAATTAAAAGCCTGTAGCATGTGTCCTGCTTCTTAATATAGGGGGTCAGCAATGTCAAGAGTTGGTGAAAGCAGGGGTCCATCATCTGGAGATAATTCCGAAAAACATCTGGATTATTCTCCTGGAGCTCCAGCAGCAAAGGCATATGACATAATTGGTCACGATTAATAAAGCAACCAAATTTTGGTCCAAGAAATCCTCCTCCTGTTCCTGGACTGGACTTGGGTCAAAGCAATAACTCCAAGGCCAATAATAAATAACATGTTATCTCATCCGATTCCGCAACATGGCTGGTTGACAAACGGCCATTCAGAAACTAACTGAAAACCATGAAATGAAAAGTGTGAACTCAAAATCGCTAAATGAAAAGCGCGAAACGAAAAGCGTGAATCAACACTCACCAAACAACTACTAACATGAAATTAGTTGAAGGAGCCCAAAGGGTGGTGCCAAAGGGCTGAAAAAACACGTAGTAAGTCAGTATGTTCATGTTTGTTGGCTGACAATTGCTTGCCGTTTGTATGCAAGACAAAATCCAGGCACACTCCTTCGGACAAAAGTCAGAGGTTTTGTCTGCGGAAAATCCGATTGTGTGTACGAGGCTTTACAGCTAAATAAACTAACTCCACTGCCAGGCAGAAAACACCTTTTTACCAACAATATTTAGCAGTCGAGGAAGAAAGGAGGCCACGGACATCCACCCACCATCAAAGACAGGCAGCGGGAGCAACAAAGAGGTCTCAACAGTCTACTCACCACCAGGAAGTCAGGACATTAAAGGGACAGCAACAGAGTGGTGGGTTACAATGTTATGGCAAAAAAGGTCTTTAGGATCCTTATCATATTTTTTTTCTATGCAATAAATACTGTCAAATAATGGGTGATAGACTTTTTATTTCTGACTGATAATAATTCCATTCTTACATTAACTTTGCAATTTTACAATATATGCATTTTATCTCTATTCATACAGCTAGGCCTGTAGTCTGAAAATAAAGTTTGTATCACTTGTTTATTTTTACTTTTTATCTGCAGGATTTAATAAAATAACTTGTCTGTGTCATTATCTTGTCAGGCGCATCTCGTATTCCCCTGTTGATCTCCTCACCTCTTTGTACGTAGAACTTTTCTATATAAAGAGAACAGATTCTAGCCGGTGTGCTCTACTGCTGGAGATCCCCGGACACTCTGCTGGTAGAGCGCCCTGTAAGTAGAATCATCATCATCCTCTGTGTAGGAGGGAGGGAAGGGAGATGCAGAATAGAGAGACACACACAGCTCATCACTTCATGACATATTACAAACTGAGTCACCTTTATCTCCTCAATATATTACATAATAAAGGGAAGCATTAACATTGCACTGATTACTATTGATCTGGGATGTAGAGATAGTTTTGAACACTGAAAGACTTAGCACAAAGATTCACCTGTCATCTTTTTTTGTTTTTCACATACATGCCTAAAGTGGAACTTTACCTATAACAACTTGATAAAAACAATGATCTTTTAGCAAGGAACATACATTTCACATTATTAATTATGCTACTAAAAATTAGTGTGTGCTGTAAATTGCCTCCAGCATTGCTCCTGTTTCATCTGAGTCTTTGCTAAAGCCCAGAGCAGCAGTAAACCAAGATTTTCAGCAGATCGGCCCTCTCCAAATTCAGCACAGTGCCTAAAAACAGAGAACAACTGAGCATGTGCAGAACAGGGGGAGACAGTGTATTACTGGAGTTTAAATCGTAGAGACACTTATTTTTAAAGTTTTACATAGCTATACCTGCAAAAGGGACCTGTCTGAGGTGATCTAGAAAGAATTAGTTTATTGACTAAAGTTTCACATTAAATGTACTTTACTGCCTTGAAAAATGACTAAAGATTATAAAACTTTTTATTTTTCAAAATCTAAAATCCTATAGAAAAAAAATAAAAAATACAATATTTGCACCTACTTTTCTAAAGTTAAACATTTCCATTTTTTATAGTACGCACAAAAACAAAAAATATACACTGAAAATGTTAAACTATATATAAAAGATAAGATTGCATGAAGTGAAAAAAAACTAAATTATAGATATCTTCTTCATTAAGTGAGTGAATCTGCTCGGTTTCAATACACCGAGCATTCAGCAAATCCTGCATGAAAATTGGAAAATAAGGGCAAATTTGAATTCCAGGGGAGGATAATCCTGTTACTAAATTCTGCCCATTTTTAAAGGTATAATAGGCAAGCTACTGTCAAATTAAAAGGTATTGGAAGCTGGGCACTGTCATAAGGCACATGTACTAAAGCAAACATTAAAAAAATAAGTGGCTTCAAGTACAGCATTGAAAATATGCAAATCCTTTTAATAACATGCATACTTAGGGGATGCATTAAAGCTGTATGTGGTGTTACATAACAGTAACATTTTTATAGACACTCTCTGCAACCAGCTTACACATGTATTTGACTGTGGAATTAAACTGAGCATTACTTTTCCTTCCCTTTTATTTTTATATTTTTTGTTTTTATTCTTTATTTTATTATTTTATATCTTATTTTATTATACTTTAGCATACTCTAAAATACTCTAAATTACTTAGAATGAGTTTGTAACAAGGAATATAAAATTGTTAAAATGTTAAACTGTAAAATGTTCCAACTGTTCATCCATGCTTAACAATTACTGTATTTATCGGCGTATAACACGCACCGGCGTATAACACGCACCCCAAGTTTAGGAGGGAATTTTAAGGAAAAAAAGTTTTAGAAGGGAAGTTTAGGGAAAAAAATAAAAAACTTACATTTAAGCGTCATTTGCAGCCTGCCCAGCGTCATTTGCAGCTTGCCCAGCATCATTTGCAGCTTGCCCAGCGTCATTTGCAGCTTGCCCAGTGTCATTTGCAACCTGCCCAGCGTCATTTGCAACCTGCCCAGCGTCATTTGCAGCTTGCCCAGCGTCATTTGCAGCTTGCCCAGCGTCATTTTCAGCCTTGCCCAGCGTCATTTTCAGCCTTGCCCAGCGTCATTTGCAACCTGCCCAGCGTCATTTGCAACCTGCCCAGCGTCATTTGCAGCCTGCCCAGCGTCATTTGCAGCCTGCCCAGCGTCATTTGTAGCTTGCCCAGCGTCATTTGTAGCTTGCCCAGTGTCATCTGCAGCTTGCCAGAGTCATTTGTAGCTTGCCAGGTGTCATTTGCAGTTTGCCAGCGTCATTTGCAGTCTTGCCGACGTTTAAATTTCCCGCCGCGAGACAAACCGCGCATGCGCGGCCGAAAAAGTCCGAACCGCGGCCGAAAAAGGCCGACGCGCGGCCGAAAAAGACCGAGCCGACTGTTCGGCTTCACTCGGAGTCCCGCCTCCCTGCTGTTTCGGGAGCGAGCGCAGGGAGGCGGGACTACGGGCGGAGCTGAACAGTCGGCTCGGTCTTTTTCGGCCATTTTTATATCGGCATATAACACGCACCCACGACTTTCCCGATTTTTAGGGGGAAAAAGTGCGTGTTATACGCCGATAAATACGGTACTATTACGCTAAGTATACAAATTATTATTATCAGATGAACCGCACATACCGTATTTTTCCATTCTTCCAATATTATTCAACACATTCTGTATGACAACCTTTTGTTTGTACAAATTACCCAGAAAACAATAAAAATTATGTAAAAAAATAAAATAAAAATTAGCTTGGCATACATATATACATACAGCAGCACCCCAATCTAATAAAAAAAAAAAAAGCTTTTTTTTCACATAGAATTTATAGGCTCGCTTTTATAAAGAAAAACTCTGCCTGCACCTAATATCTTCATAGGTGTCACAGCTGCTGCGCCAATACACTTATATTGTCCTAGACATGTATGTAAAATTATACAGTATGTCAATAAAGTGCTCCTGTTATAGGCTCACTTTTACCGGCAGATAAAATTTGTCCAGTCATTCACTGAGGCTCTTCATGTTCTCACTGATGCCAAACCATCCTGCCACTGGCCAATTTTTATCAAGCTCTCATCAAGATTTATTCATATATTAGAATATAAGATACAGTGGTGTAAAACTGGCCAGCAGCAGGACATTTGTTATAAGCAGACATGTGCATTCGTTTTCGTCCTAATGCATTTTCGTCCGAATTTCGGGTATTTTCGTTATCGTTTTAACAAACGATAACGAACGTGCAGAATCCGAAAACCCGAAAAATCCGACATAAACAAATGCTTTATTTTCATTTTTTGTTGCAACAGTTCAATATAGATAGGAGATTTGACATGACGCTGACAATAGCGATCTGTGTCCATCGAATCTGTGGTCGAATGTGCCTAACCTTAACTCTATTAGTTCAAGATTATTCTACATAGAGAGAAAAGATTTGACATAGAGAGAAAAGATTCGACATTATAGAGACAATAGCAAAAGAGATCGAATGTGCCTAACCTAACTCTATTAGTCCAAGATTATTTGACATAGAGAGAAAAGATTTGACATGAAGATTCGACGAAGCAGTCGCCTCGAGCGGACATTTATGGTCAATTGCTCCGCACGTAGGCTATAAAAGAATTCTAATGTTGGTTGACAATACAGGGGGTCCCCGAGTTACGAACTCGTTAGGGACTGCCCGTCTGTACGGAAGTCGGAAATGTTCGTAAGTCGGCCGCGCATGCGCAGACCGACAAATACAGAGATTTCCGGACATTTCCGATGTTCCGTCTAATGCCGTTCTGCGCATGCGCGGCAAATTACGGACATTTCCGGCATTTTCCGAGGCTCCGTATGGCCGCGGATGCGCAGAACGGCCAAAAGACGCGAAAAACACAGAAAAATGGCGGAGGGTCCCCGCAGCGCCCCGTTCGTAAGTAGGGGTTGTTCGTAGGTCGGGCGTTCGTAAGTCGGGGACCCCCTGTAATAATAATTAATAAATATAATTATTACTAGTGTCATACAACATTAGAATTCTGCTATAGCTTGTAAGTGGAACATTCGACCAGAAATGTACGATTGCGGCGTCGTACAGTTTAGCTGCTTCGTCTAATCTTCTTAGAACATTCGACAGACACCATAAGTCTTCAATGACAGATTTGGACAGATTCAGAATTTAGAATTTTCCAAAATGTACACATCTAAAGTGCAGCAAGGAGTGGTGACTGCTAACTGATCCTACAGAGTGATCCCAAATGGTCATGGCGGATCAAGGCTAGTCTGGTGTTTATTAACCTATTACAAAAAGGTACGTTCTGTTTGATGAATTTGCCTGCCCGTTGGCGATTTTGTTTTCAGAAATTCAGCTTGAAGCTTGTGAGGATTTTTTGCATTTTGTGGGACTGTCTATGTGCACATGCACATATTTATTTCACATAAACATTTCTTTTTCAGTTTATTCAAATTAAATTATACTATTTACCACTAGAAATAAGGTAAAAGCTATTTTTTTTATGATTATATTCAAAATGAGACAAAGAGTACAAGCAAGGGTTTTACTGGAAGAATTAAGAGACCACGGATAATGCAGTAGCATAAAATTAGCAAGCAGCAGGACAGATTTTTTTTTATAGCCCTATATCATTATTCCAGATTTTTAGTAGAAAGCCATAAAAAGGTACTTACGTGTGAAGCGTGAGGATATGTACAACAAAAAAAAACAACAACTTGTAGTTCCGCAACAGCGGGAGGGCCGCCAGTTTGAAAATTGTGGTTTAAGAGTATTTTGAAGCTCCTGGTGCCATTGTGTGAGGGAAGCTGAGAAATTAAGAATCTTTATCTAATGTTATTACAAAGTTGAGGTTTTGAGGTTGTAGGAGCAGCTTATAAATAAAATAAATTCCCTTTCATGTTGGTTTATGGTGGTTATAAAAGTGTAATAGATCCCAGGTAAGTGTGCTAGGAAATCTTTTGTTTGTGACATGCGTTGCCCTTCCATGTATACTTTACTGCTAACTTAAAGGGGCTGTAAACCCTTGTGTTTTTTCACCTTAATGCAGGGGTGCCCAACCTTTTGAAGAGCGAGGGCCACTTAACCACTTAAGGACCAAGCCTGTTTTTCAGACTCTGTGTTTTCATGTTTAAAACATTTTTTTTTGCTAGAAAATTACTTAGAACCCCCAAACATTATATATTGTTTGTTTTCTAACACCCTAGAGAATAAATGGGCGGTCATTGCAATACTTTTTTTCACACCGTATTTGTGCAGCGGTCTTACAAGCGCACTTTTTTTGGAAAAAAATCACTTTTTTGAATAGAAAAATAAGTATGTGTTCACTTATGTGCGCGAGCTCGGAGTGACGGGGTGTTTTGGTGGTAGGTGCCATTAGTAACATTAAATGATTCTGAAAGTAGCCTAGATGTCTGCAGCTTCACACTAGGAGTAGAATCTAGTCCAGAAATGTCAGATAAGATGATGCCAGTTAGGCCAAATTTAATAAAAGCAGCTAATTCCCAGTGTACTCTACTCTAGTGTTCTAAGGTATTTCCAGTGTACTCTATTGAATGCCTTCTCTGCATTCAAGGAGAGGAGCAGAGAAGGCGTTCTATGGTATTCCTTCCATTAGCTCACGTCTATAAACCTCCTAGTGCCACCCAAAGCTTGTCTTTTGAGAATAAACCCTACCTGATGCGACTGTACTAGGTTGGGAATGTATTTTGCTAGACGGGTGGCTGGGAGTTTCGCATAGAGTTTTAAATTGTTAATACCTATAATAATATACCATGTATATAAGATTTGGCATGATAATTGTTTGGGTGCTCAAAAGACTTGCCAGGTTTTTGGATGGTGACAAGGCAGGCTTCTAGCAATTCTTTTGGGATCTTAGTTAGGAATTGATCTTTCACGTGATAAAAATATATTCAGGCCAGAATGTTCATAGGGACAGTGTCTGGTAGATGCTTAAGTTCCA
>CM053028.1:532055808-532082230 GCA_028564925.1 Lithobates sylvaticus
GTGTGATGGTCAGTGGGATGAATGCTCCTTACACTTGTGGTCATTGAGAATAATTACTCCCTTACACATAGCTAAAAGGATCAATGGTGTCAGTGGGAACGTAGCCCCCATACACACGATCGGAAACTCCGACCACAAAATCTGTCCGATTTTTTTCCGATGGATTTTGTCCGCAAGTGGTGTTGCATACACACGGTCGGTCAATGTTGTCGGAAAATCCAATCGTTCCGAACGTGGTGACGTTTGTTGCGTATGACTAAACTACGTAGAGGCTAGTAGCCAATAGCTTTGCGTGGCACTTTGTCCGTCGGAATTCCCTGCACACGATTGGAAAAAGTCTAATCGGATTTTGTTGTCGGAAAATTTGAGATCCTGCTCTTCAATTTTTTCCGTTGGAATTTCCGATGGAAAAAGTCCGATAGAGCCCACACATGATCGGATTTTACGACAACATAATCCGATCTGACTTTTTCCATCGGAATATCCGACCGTGTGTATGGGGCATAAGAGGCAGAAATTGCTCAAGAAACCCCTAGAAACCTCCGGAGGAATCCTGAGTGAAAACCCCTGGCCTAAAGACTAATAGCAATATACTTACACAACAACTATTTATAGCCCATGGGACTTTAACAAGTCACACCACCAGAGTATAAAATACAGTAAAACCTTGGTTTGAGAGTAACTTGGTTTTAGAGCGTTTTGCAAGACAAGGCAACCCCGCCATCCCTGCTTTATGAGCCACCGATCTTAAAGCATGCAACAAGTGAAGTCAGAGCTCCTTTTTAGCGCACTTGTTTGGGAAGCCAAGAGATCACCATGAGAGCCCGGGTAAGCACACATATTTCTGACAGTTTTTTTTTTTTTTTTTTTTGATATTTACTTTTTATTTATTTTTGTGGTGACAGCATTTACATCATCAAACAACATTTGACATCAAATCTTGATATAGTATAGGGATAGCCATCATCTGGCTCTAGTGGCTTATGTGTTGAAGAAGTTCTAGTGCAGATGTGGTCCCCCTATTCTATCTATCACCCCCTTGTCCCGCCAACCCAATTTAAACATTTTACTTGGAGTGTAATACACTCTGAATAGAAAGTAGAGTTGTGACATTTTATGTGCTGGGGAGATTGAGACCCGTTTCACTTGCCCAATAACACTATCCCATTCTTCTGCTGACAATGGGCCCATCTCAGTCTCCCATGAGACCCTGATCTTAATTGGTCCGCTGCGCTCGTGCGTCTTATCCCCAAGTTTGGCATACAGCCCAGAAATTATCCCCTTGGCTGGTTCCGAGGACACGAGTTGCGCCAGGGTGGGTATCTGAGTCCAGCACGGTACTTGCACTCTAAATTGAGTCTGGGCTGCATGCCTCACCTGGAGATATTTATAAAAAGTGCTGTTGGGAAGGGAAAATTCCTGTTTCAAGGCAGCAAATGTTTTCAATTTATCCCCAGAATATATTTGGCTTACTCGAGTAAGGCCCTGATTTTCCCAGACGCTGGACTTGGTAATTTTAGCTAGCTCTTCTAGGTTGTTGTTGTACCACAAGGGAGCTAGCTCTGATATACCCTGATATCCTAGCATGACCTTTGCTGTTTGCCAGAGCCTTGTTATTAGATTCACCGTTGGGCAGCGTGGAGAAAGAGACCCAGCCTCAAGGGCTTCTATGAGTGTGTTATGTGGGTTACCTATCAACAGCAAGCTTTTACCGGGATCCCCAGCGCCCCCCCCCTGCTAGGTGCTGCAACTGGGACGCCACAAAGTACCGTCTGGGATGCGGGATCGCCACTCCTCCCTCCTCGATCGGGAGCTGGAGCGTAGTAAGGGCGATTCTAGGTTGTCCTTTCTTCCAAATCAAGTCTCTAAAGAGAGAGTCCATCTTCCTGAACCACTTCTGCCCAATCCATAAGGGGGCATTGTGTAGAAGATATAGGATCTGGGGCAACCAGATCATTTTAATGAGGTTGCACCTCCCTGCCACCGAGAGGGGGAGGCGGCCCCACACCTCAGACTTATGTTTAAATTTTAGTAATAACGGAGCTAGGTTATATTTAATAAACAAGTTTATATCCCTAGTTATCCATATCCCTAGGTACTTCAGTCTATCGAGTGGTTTAAAGGTAAAGTTGTCGAGTATTATATCACCTGAGATTGGATCCATTGGCATGAGGGCCGTCTTATCCCAATTGATTGACAGTCCTGAGATCTTGCCAAAGTCGCCCATCATTTGTATAGCTGCTTTTAGTGAGGAATGAACGTCTCCTAGATAAAACAGGATATCATCGGCAAATAGTGCTATCTTCTCTTCCACTAGACCACGCCTGAATCCACATATATCCCCATTAGCTCTGACAGCAATGGCCAGAGGCTCCATTGCCAGGGCAAAGAGGAGAGGAGACAAGGGACACCCTTGTCTCGTTCCTCTCTCCAGGGCAAAAAAGTCTGAGTGTTCATTATTAATCTTTAATTTTGCTGTTGGGTTGGTGTAAAGTAGTCTTACCCAATTTATGAAGTTGGATCCAAAGCCAAATTTGCCCAGTACCTTGAATAGATAGGCCCATTCAAGGCTATCAAATGCCTTAGCGGCATCCAATGCCATAATGGCCCTTGGGCCCTTATTGTCTGCTGGAAGTTGTATGTTCAAATAGGTTCTGCGTATATTTGTACTAGTTGACCTCGTTGGGATAAACCCAGACTGGTCAGGATGCACTAAATTGTGCACACATGTGTTTAATCGAGCAGCTAGGACTTTCGCGAGGATTTTTACATCGGTGCATAACAAAGAAATCGGGCGGTATGAGGAGGGGTCCATGGGGTCTTTTCCCTCCTTCGGGATAACGACAATAGTCGCCTCCGTCATCGAAGCTGGAAGAGACCTCATGGACTGCACCTGGCCCAACATCTTAAGTAGTTCTGGGAGTAAGATTTCGCCATATCTTTTGTAGATCTCGGTTGGTAGTCCGTCCGGGCCGGGTGACTTTGAATTTGGCATGCCGGCCACAGCATCAGTTAACTCCTGTAAGGTGATTGGGGCCTCCATTTGTTGCCGTTCCACCTCTGACAGAGTTGGGAAGTTTATGTTGTCGAGGAAGGGGATATTTTCCCCACTGTCGACGTCTACCTGTGATTTATATAGGGAGTAGTAGTAGTCTCTAAATGTTTTCGTTATGATTGTCAAGTCCGTAGAAATAGCTCCCTGTGTGGTCCTCACGGCCAAGACCGTTGATGGAGGCGTGTTTGCTTTAACCAGTAATGACAGCATGCGACCCACCTTCTCGCCCTCGCCGTAGTTTAATTGCCTCAGAAATATGCGTTTATCCTCATTAATCCTATTGCTGACTGACTTATAGTCTTGTTGTTTCTCTAACCATTTCTTTTGAGTTTCCGAGTTTGGGTTAAGGATATATTTCTGTTCTGCGAGCATTACGGCCTTTTCAGCTTCCCCCTCCCTCTCTCGCGTCTTACTTTTGATTCTGGCGACTTGCTGGATAAGGAGGCCTCTAAGATGTGCTTTCAAAGAATCCCAAACCACCCCAATTGGGGCTGTATTGGTATTTATATTAATGAATTCTTTCAAAGCCATCTTTACTTCTTCAGGGCTTTCAATTAGCTCCAGCCAGGCTGGGTCTATTTTCCACTCCCTACGGTAGAACTTATTTCCCGTCTTTAATGACAAGATCAGGGGCGAGTGGTCCGATATCCCCCTTGGGCCGTAGTCTATTGCTCCTATGAGGGGTAGGGCATCTGCGTTAACCAAGGCCATGTCGAGTCTAGACAATGTCAAAAAAGAGGCTGAAAAGCAAGAGTATTGCCTTTCTTGTGGATGCCGTATTCTCCAGGCTTCGCTTAGCCCAGTTTCTTGTAGGAACCGGGCTAATCTACCTTCTTCCCTCGCAGTTGTATGATACGGGGTAGGAAACCTATCCATTGACTTGTCCAATACCTGGTTATAGTCCCCCACTGCTAAAACCGGGATCCCAGCCTTATCTATAATAAATGCAATTAATTCGTATAGAATCTCCAGTTTAAATGGTGGAGGAACGTAGATGTTTGCTAAAACATATGGTTTATTTTCCAATGAGCAGTGTAGAAAAACATAACGGCCCTTTGGGTCTATTTGTACCTTGTAACATGAAAATAATATTCCCCTGCCAATCAGGATACTCACACCTCTTGAGTAGGAGGAGTATACCGAATGGTACTGGGCCTGCCACTTCCGACCACGGAGCAAGGGCACTGTGTCATGCACAAGATGTGTCTCCTGGAGGCACAGGATACCCGGCCCCCTGCCCTCAAGGAGGGACAGGACCAGGGCTCTCTTGGCCGGGTCTCCTAGGCCCCGAACATTCCAAGAGATTAAATCAAGTTTTTTCGTCTGCATCTAGGCTTGAAAAAATTATAAGCCTTCTCGTGTGGGACTGCTATCAGAGAAAGTGTCAAAGCCACCGGGCAATCCTAACCGAAAAGTGAGGCTATGTAGGTTTTTCCTGGACAACACCCAAAAGAAAAAACGAGAAAAGGGACAAAGAGGAATACAAAAAAAAAAAAAAAAAAAAAAAAAAGAAAAGACAAGAAAGAGAAGAAAGCCGGAAGGGGAGAAAAATAGCCCCAGAAAAGCTAGCGATCAGGTCCCTCTCCCCTCCCATTCTAGCAATATAATACATAAGTACCATTTCTATTTAGTTCGTGCATTACAGCATAAATACGTGGTATTCCTATTGTCGCAAAGTGCAAGTGCTATTTCAAAGAAGAACAATAATACACACAAACCCTTAATACAGCAATCATCCTTAAATAAATCGTTACTCCTAAATGTGTGCTTCCCCCAGATCCTAAATATATTTATAGCTTTTTTTCCCTTTCCCCTTGCTCCTTCCTCTTTAGTGACGGGTATAAAGTGCAAATCTGGACCCTGTGCTTGACTTTTGCCCCCCCCCCTTAATCCCTGATTGCCCTCCCCCCCTTCCCCCCCCCCCCACCCATCCCTCCCCTTCCACCCCAGCCCATCAGGGCGACCCCTAACAGGTGCAATCGTGACCCTACCAACTCCCTCTCTTCTTACCACAAAAATATTCTTCGTTAAAGTGATTAGTGCCAATTTGAGCAAAACTAAAGGGCCAAACTGCCCCCACCCACACATACCTACATGCATTTATTCTTTCCCATTACCCATGGACTCTCTCCGTTTTCCCCCCTAGCAGTGATATATCTCATAGTTAAACAGTCATTTCATCTCTCCCCCCATTGACCCCTGTGCAACAATACCTCCCACCATCTATTCCCTCCCCTCTCTCCCCCCCTACCAACAACAATATGCCTTTATCAATTTTTCAGAACACAAAAGCAATGTTTGCCCTTCCCCTCCCCTCCCCGTAAAAACGGGGGGAGGGGAGGGGAAGGAGGGGAAAAAAATAAAAAAATAAAAAAATAAAAAAAAAACACAACAGAAGAAGGAAAAAAAAAAAAAGGAGAAGGCATAAAAAAAAAAAAAAGAAGCCCCCCACCCCCCTCTCCTTAAAAGTCCCTCTTGTTCTCCTCGAGCCATTGCAGAGCTTCAGTAGGGGAATTGAAAAAAAACATCTTGCCGAGAGCTGTCGCTCTCAGCCGGGCCGGGTATAGTAGAGCATAGTCTATTTTATAGTTGATCATGATGCGCTTAATCGGGATAAATTCCGCTCTGCGTTTCTGCAGGTCAGGTGAGAAATCCGGGTAAAATGAAACTCTAGTGCCCTGGAACCTAATGTCACCCAGCTCTCTGGCCCTCCGCAGCAGCGTAACCTTATCGTTATAGTTCAAGATTTTAAGCAATATGGGCCTGGGGCGGTCTCCCCCATGCTGATTTCTTGAAGTAGTGCGATGGGCCCGTTCGATAACAAATAAGGAGCTAAAAGAGGACCCCCCAAAGATCTCCCCAAACCAGGCCTCCAGGAACTTTATTAAATTGGGGCCTTCACTCCGTTCCGGTAGGCCTATGATTCTAACATTGTTTCTACGGTTCCTGTTTTCCATTTCGTCCAATTTAGCAACCTGGGCATTCATAGTATTTTTAAGCCATTGAATCTCTTGCTTTGCTGGGGTCAGTTCATCTTCTATTGCGCTTACTCGCTCTTCCACTTCTACTATTCTTTGTGTTGTTTTATTTAACTCCTGTTTTATGGAGGCTAATTCATCTCTGATGATCCTTAATTGATTATCAAAATTGGAAATTGAATTTTTACAGTCATTTATTGCATTTAATACCTCCCTTAATGTGGGTTCTCTCTCCATAGCTTCCGAGGTGGTATCAGAGGGAGTAATTGACGTAAGAGTTAAAGAGCAGCTCTCCTCTACGTTTAAATGGGTAGAAGACATTTTAGTCCCTCCTGGTCCCTTGCTTGTCGATTTTTTAGTGGCGGAGGGGGTGGATACATTAAGTGCTGTGCCTCCCTGGCTCTTTCTATCTGGCGCAGGATTTTTATGGTCCTTACCCTGCGAGGTAAATTGATTAGTTGATTGCTGCAGATTCAGCTTGTTAGGGGAAGCTGGGGCTGTTGCAGAATGTGCAAATTTTTCCAATTTTGTGGCCGCAGCAGCTGCGACCTGGTTGTTTCTGTCCTTTGCAGCTCGTGTATTTTGGGGTGCTTCCAGGGGCGGATGCTCCTCTGGTGTTCTTTTTCTTGACATATTGGCCTTACTAAGCAAGATAAAATTAGCCCCTCCCCCTCTTTTTCCCCTGGTATGGGGAATGTAATTGGTTGGTAGGCCCCAGGCAATTTGGGCGAGTATTTTTGGTAATGACACCCTTTTTATTGCCAAAAGTCCTCCTAGAAAAAGAAGTCCTCCATTTAAATCCTCGCGGTCAAAAAGCTTAGCTCTGGATGGTTATAAAACGACCAGGGGAAAAAAAAAAAAAAATAAAAAAGAAGAAGGACCAAAAACAGGGGGGGAAAGGGGGCTATACGCAAACTGGGCACGAGCCGCTGGCGGCTTAAAAAGAGAAATCAGGCCTAAAAAATACAGGCGGCTCAACAGTGCTGTTAGAAATAGCCCACACGGTCCCAGCTCCAAGCAGCTGAGCTTTGCAATGCAACGCAGCGCTCCCAGTAGTGGAAGAATATTTTCTAAGGTAGCATGAAAGTGGTTATACTGTGTTGCATAGTCGCCAGTATTTTTCTTTCTCTCTCCTTCCCCCTCTTTCCTCCTTTCCCCAGACCTCTTGAGGGTACCCTGAGCCCCTATTGTGTCGGGAGTGTCCCAGCACGTCTTTCAATAGCTTTCTTAACAGAGAAGTATAAGCACTATTCCGAAAATAGCCTTGGCATGGAGTCCCAGAGCAAAACAAACAAAGGGGAGGGTACTTTTCTGGTTGGGATGGTGGTAGTTTTATTATGGTAGATAGTGCCAGAAAATTTTTATCCCCAACTCCTGCAAGTGCGTGATGCCCCTGTTATAGCTCCAATCTCACAGCACAGATCGTAAAAGCGGTAGGTGAGTAAGCTACTGTTTAACAAAAAATAATACAGGGTCCCGGGTCTTATAGAGGCTTGCTGTAATGTAGTATAGCATAGGAGACCGTCCCAGAGTCCTTTACCTCCAATATGCTAGTGCCTAAAGATAGCAGTTTACTGTGATACAATAACTCAGCACAGCGACCACAATGTTTTATAGTGCACAAAGGCTTCCAAGTCCTAGCATGATGAAAAAGTAGCTGTGGAGTGGGTCAGGTCAATCCGCACATTTAATGTTATAGGGGTACATGCGTTACCTGGCTCGTCCTCCCCAACTGTTGTCCTTGCTCCAAACACTAGGGACACGACCCGCTGTAGACCGCCTGGTGCGACACGGCTCCGGCGTGACTCTCCGTTCTGCTCCCGACACTCGGTACTCTCTCCGCGTCTCGCGTTGCAGTGTCAGGTGGTCGAGCGCCGCTGGGGATCAGGTGACTCACTCCAGCGATCAGTGATTAAACAGCGCGGCTGAGTGTCGGCTCCCGGAACATCACCCCGCCTTCCTCCACCAGGTTAATCTGCCTAATAGGCAACGGCTAGCCCTCCAGGGACCCGCGATAGCATGAACAGCGGGAGATGGTCCGGAACGGGATAGGAGGTATGGTGAAGATAGGAGAATTCGTGGGGATCAGACACAGGGAGACAGGCCCCTCTGCTGGTATAATATTCAGGCAGTAAGGGCTCAGAGGTAGGGAGAGTTTAGACGGGGGGAATCAGAGCGAGCCCATAAGCCTCTTCACACGTTCACCTCGCTCTTCATGCTACCACACCTCTCGCATCCGGTCACACCCCCGTCCGTCTGCTGACAGTTTTTTTTTAGTGTGTTGCCACAGCTGCTCAGTGCTCACAAGCAGATTACCTTTAGACCCCTTTCACACTGGGGCGCTTTGCAGGCGCTACAGCGCTAAAAATAGCGCCTGCAAAGCGCCCTGAAAGAGCCGCTCCTGTGTCTCCAATGAGAAAGCCCAAGGGCTTTCAGACTGGAGCGGTGCGCTTGCAGGACGCTAAAATAAGTCCTGCTAGCAGCATCTTTGGAGCGGTGTGTACACCGCTCCTGCTCATTGAAATCAATGGGCAGCGCGGCTATACCGCCGACAAAGCGCTACTGCAGCAGCGCTTTGCGGGTGGTTTTAACCCTTTCTCGGAAGCTAGTGGGGGGTAAAATTTTGCGGCAAAATAGCGCCGCAAAATTGAGGGTAAAGCTCCGCTAAAAATAGCAGCACTTTACCACCAACGCACCCATTGCCCCAGTGTGAAAGGGGCCTAAATTATGTAGACTATGGCTCCATTCCAAGCATTTTTTATTGATAAAGCATACAAAAAAAAGCAGTTTGAAAAAGGGATACATTCTGTAAAAATAAAGGCACTTCAGATACAAAATATTGTATACCTTTTAATAGGGATGAGGTTGGATTTGACTCCAGGTTTGGTCCAAACCTATGTTTATCCAAACCCAAAAGTCAGAGCTCCACATACACAAAGGGGTTGGGATGGTTATGTCATAATTGACCTAATATGGCCACACGGCTAACCATTTTCGGGTAGTTTTTAGGGATGTCTTTTTGGAGTAATAACAATTTGAGAAGGCAAACCAAAAAGTTGGGGCACAATGGTCATGTCCACAGGATATACAGTATAGCATGTGTGCAATGGACAGTACTGGGACCGGTTCATCAAGCACCCTTATCTGGAGCATGCAGTGGGTGCATCCAGGGAGTCTTCCCCTCCAGCCCACCCCTTGTCCTAGCCCTGCCAGGCCTTCCTGCCCACCCCTTGTCCTAGCCCTGCCAATGGAGGAGCAGCCACGGAAGCACTTCTCACATGGCTAAACTATCCCAGATGGATGTCCTATTGAAGCTTTGTTGTAAGTCTGCCTCCTACTTGCCCACATATGTATGTCTTGTGTATTGACATGGCTTTGCTTTCTAACAAACTTGTGATGATATTTCTTCAAGCAAGTTTGACTTAAAGTGTAATTTTGGCTAGAGTGGGGAGAGGTTAGAAAACCTGTCAGGTTTTTATTGCTGTCTGTGCCTCCTTTAGGGAGATTCAGCCTCTCGATTTGTCTTGTTAACCGTTTTCATAAAAATAAAAAGTTAAAAGAAAATCCCAAATATTGGGTAGACATCAGAACAGTAGTAGGGGGGAAATCCTCCAATGAGGTGGTGACCCTGATGATGCTCCAAGATTGCCTTTGGTGAATTTTCTCCCTTTCTGTTTTGGCTATGGGACAGAAAGGGAAGGGAAATTTCCCCAATGGGACCCAGATGGCAAAAAATAAAAACCCTTACAGGGGTTGGAACCCTTCCTTACCATAATCTAAAATGAAAAACATTGCCTTTAGTTACACTTTTAAGTAGACCACACTGTGAAATTTGAGAGTCATTTTGGTGAAATTTCGATGCTGTGGACTCAAGTTCAACAAAATCACTCCATTCATCCCCAATTATTTTAAATTTGTCTTTTGTGAAGTCCGTGAGGTTAGCGGTGAGGATGGCAGCATGGCACATCCTATGAATTATTTTCTGACCTGTAGGCACTGTTCACTGCATTTCTCTGTAACATTAAAATATTCATATACATATATTGTGTTACATGTATACCAATTCTGCATCATTTTATCAGGCAACGATTGTTCTTCTTAGAAGTATTGATTTCATTCCTGCTAATGTTCTGTAACCGATATAGAGCTGTCCGCGCCCTTAGAAGTCTTTGTTGTTGTACATTATTGTTTCTTAAAAGAAAAATGATAATAGCTATGGTACAAATGTATTATTTTATTTAAAGTGTATGTATAGCCAGACCTTGATTTTTGTAAATACTGTGTGCATAAAGTAAGAAAGGGCTAAAGCCCATTTTGGGTAATTTTTTTGCTTTCTGTGTCCAGCTAGAGAGATTTCCCTTCACTCCCTGTCTTGGAGATGCAGCAGGAAGTGAGGATTGTCACTAAAACGTTTTCCCATTGAAAGTTTTCCCCTCTCCGACTGCTCTGACAACTATAAAATGTAACATACATGAAAAATAATCAAGTGTTGCACTAATTTGATTGTTTTTGATGTATGTTATGAGTTAATGTAATGTGGACCTGTGTGATTCGGCAGCAGAGCTAAAGAAAGATATATGGATATATTTATATTAATTGGATTGGTCTCATTGATCTCATTGGTCTCAATATGAACTTGGTTTGGTTGCACAGGAGTTAATTGTATCTCCACTCTAAAATGTATGATTTCTCCCTACTTTCTGTCACAATGACCAGGACAAATAGATGGGTGAAAACCACTTATTTTTGCATAAACTTTAAAGGAAATGCTTATACAGGGCAAAGTGACAGGTTCTCTTGATAGCCATCCCCAAACCATCTCCTTTTCCCCATTAATAGTCTCCATTGTTGCACACCTCCACCGCTCCATTTGTCTGTCAGAACCCTGGGCCTAATCTTGGTGTAAGCTCCATGGTGGTCAGTGTCAGAGCTTACAAAGCCTTAATGACCTGCTCTCCTCCCCCATATGAAGGTGTCTGAGCCTTGGGATTGGCTGATCAAGGCCTAGCACTGCATCCTGGGAGAAAGGGGGCTGCAGGAGCACTTGCCATAATGTTCAAGTATGAAGGGCATGCTGGCATTGCACATTGTAGCAAAAAGTCCATATACTGAGAGACGTTGTAAAAGATGACTAATGCAATAGAGTGATTGGCTCAGCGCTGAGGATCTTATTATTTTACCTTGGATTCACGTATGATCCCCAGTGCTCACTCGTAGATGGAATCTTTGAGCAAAGATAGAAGCCAAGACCAGTCTCTGCATAATACTTTATTTGCAGCAAAGGCTCAAAACCAATTAAAACAAACAATTAAAACATATCGGGCCAATGGCGGTTTCTTGTGTGATTAGCATGCTTTCTCAAGACGCTTGCTTCTTGGATGTTATTGCGGACTTAGGTTGCCCTCATCCAGTGGTGACAGCTCTGTACTCCCTGACTCTTCTCTGTCCTTTCTCCGAACTGGCATCATCTTTTTTAAGGTACTAATGATGCCTCTAGATTTGTACTATAATATTTCAGGCACTTGTAGTAGGCCAAGAATGTTCCCTCTGCACTGCACATGCACCCAGGGTTGCCACTTCATCCCTTTAAAGAGGAAGTAAACCCCGCCAACAAAATCTTAATTTTCTAATATTACAATGTTATTTTACATTGCCAAGCAAGAGATATCTGAATTACTCCGAAACAAGCTTTAGAAGTACCTTTTTTTTGATGTTTGATTCTGTAGTATCTTCCGGGTATCGTCCGCGCCATTCTTAGTTCTGTTTTCTGAAGCCTATGCGGACGTCATTTCCGTCCTTGGTTAGTATCCCTGCCGAAATCTCACGCATGCGCCGTAGCGCTCCCCTGTGTGATGTCTTATTCAGTCACAAGGGGGAGTATCGGGAAGACTGGAATCATAGCTGCATCACAAGACTTCTCCTCTGTGCCGTTCAGAGGGGAATCTCGCTCACACACAATTACAGACAGGAAATACAAAAACGGCATATATTCATGCCGCTAATGAAAGAACATACTTAGTTACATAGTTAGCTAGGCCGAAAAAAGTCCATCCAGTTCAACCATAAAAAAAAGAAATAATAAATAAAAATAAAAAATATTGTACAATCCAATATACCCAATACCCACAGTTGATCCAGAGGAAGGCAACCCCCCCCCCCCCCCCCCCAGAAGAGCATGCTCCAATCTGCTACAGCAGGGGAAAAAAATCCCTGCGCAATCGCGCATGACGTCATCAAAGATAAAGAGACGATTTTCATGGAAAATACACAAGTAAGTGCACTTTTACAGGTAGCGATTAGCTGCCTGTGTTATCTAGTATTTGATAAGATTAAGTTTACTTTGAGGGTTTACAACCACTTTAAAACCGAACACATAATACACAGGTTGTGTGGCTGATTAAGGTGGTAATTAAACTCACTTGTTGTCTTATCTGAATTAAATTAGCCTCAGAACCTGTGTAATTAATACCATATTTTCCGGCGTATAAGACGACCTTTTATACTTTAAAAAATCCCCCAAATATCGGAGGTCGTCTTATACGCTGGTATATGGATATCAGCATTAATGTCCGCGCTGAGCCAATCACGGCGAGCGATGTATTCTATTAATGAATACAAAGCCTGCTCGGATTGGCAGAGGTTGTAATATCATCAGCCCGCGCCTCTCTGACTCTCAAAGCCAATCTGAGCAGGCTTTGTATTCATTAATAGAATACATCGCTTGCTGTGATTGGCTTAGCGCGGTACACTGAAATACTGTATACAGTATGTTACCGAATGTGGCTACCCCTCGGCTCTTCTTCCTTCCACGGCCACCTCGCCATCCACTACCGAAGCTTTGATTTGAAGCACCTGACCCTCCATCTGGCACCCGAACCTTCATCTGGCACCCAACCTCCATCTGGCACCCGACCCTTCATCTGGCATCTGACCCTCAATCAGTGGATTTTGCCAGGCACATGAGGTATTTACCACCACAGCACTGCTTCACAAAGCTTGTGATTAAGTTGCACAAACTTATTGCTGTTTCAGTATGTTACCCAAGCTACTAGACAGACTAGTCGGAAGGGGGTCGTCTTATACGGCGAGTATATCTCAAAACCAACGTTTTAGCTGGACAATTAGGGGGGCCTTATACGCCCAGTCGCCTTATACGACGGCAAATACGGTATGTGATCGGGTTTAAAGGGATGAGGTGGCAACCCTACATGCGCCGCAGTCCGTGTACAGCTAGAAAAAAATCACTAGAAGAAATGATTAATTTTATTTAGCCTCACCAATCATGCTAGGAACACTTACGGATATTTACTGATGACGCCCTACTGGATGATATCTCTGGAAGAGAACACTGGAAATAATGTTACAGGGGGTCCCCGGGTTACAAACAAGATAGGGACTGTAGGTTTGTTCTTAAGTTGAATCTGCTTGTAAGTCGGAACAGGTACATTTTTTAAGTGTAGCTCCAGCCAAAAAATCTATTTTTACGTTTTTAAGATAACATAGAGAAGGGTTATCACCCCTGTAACATTTGTTTTGCTGTCTGTGCCCCTGTTCAGAAGATTTCACTTCACCTTCTGTCCAAATGACAATTGGATTTTGAAAATTTTGGGTTGTTAGGGAAACATGGACTGGTGATAAAGCTTCAGTGGAGACACCTTTTTCCCATATTTCCCTTCCTAGGGGTGGATTTCCTCTCACTTCCTGTTGTCTCCCTCCGTTTGTAAGTAGGAGTCGTTTGTAAGTCGGATGTTTGTAAGTCGGGGACCCCCTGTATTAGTTTGTTGAATGCTCTTTGTATATTGGTACTATGCAACTTCCATTGTTTTTCCCCAAACACATCTTCAGAGAAAAGCTAAATTTCCCACCTACCTAGTTACTCATATTTGTTTCCATTCTTAATTGTTTTTACTTTCTTGGTCCTTTTTTATGCTTTCTGCCTAAAACCTGTTCCCTACTTTCCTCTTATCCTCACCTCCCAATCGGCCTCTTCACCTCCGCACATCCTTTCCCCTTTCATTTCTACTCCATCAAGGACCCCCTGACTACTCTCCTCTTAGTCTTTACTCCCCCTTCCAT
This sequence comes from Lithobates sylvaticus, assembly GCA_028564925.1. Classification (NCBI taxonomy): domain Eukaryota; kingdom Metazoa; phylum Chordata; class Amphibia; order Anura; family Ranidae; genus Lithobates; species Lithobates sylvaticus. Next base: position 532,069,918 of record CM053028.1, read on the forward strand.
TCAACAATACAGAAAACAATATGAATTGTATCTCTAAATTATACTTTATTCCAACACTGGGGTTGATTTACTAAAGGCAAATAGATTACATTTTGCAAGTGCAGTTGCACTCCTTTTCCCCAGTGCATGTGGTGAAGCTCTGCTGATTTCTAATCCTCCAGTCATGAGCAAGAAAAAAAATGCTGTTTTTTATGTTCCTTGCCCTTGTTGGGGTATTCTTTACAAAGTGCAGCTTCACCACTTGCACCAAGCTCTGGGGAAAATGAGTGCAACTGCACTTCAAAAGTGCACAGTCTATTTGCGTCTAGTAAATCAACCCCATCGTGTTTGGGTTTCAAACAAGCAAGACCACACACTTACCAATGTCCATTTGAATTTTTCCGTTTATTTAACCACTTCAGCACCGGGCGATTTTACCCCCTTCCTTACCAGAGCACTTTTTGCGATTCGGCACTGCATCGCTTTAACTGACAATTGCGCGGTCGTGCGACGTTGCACCCAAACAAAATTGACGTCCTTTTTTTCCCACAAATAGAGCTTTCTTTTGGTGGTATTTGATCACCTCTGCGGTTTTTATTTTTTGCGCTATAAACAAAAGAAGAGCGACAGTTTTGAAAAAAAAAACACAATATATTTTTACTTTTTGCTATAATAAATATCCCATTTAAAAAAAAAAAAAAAAAAGTTTTTACTCAGTTTAGGCCGATACGTATTCTTCTACATATTTTTGGTAAAAAAAAATCGCAATAAGCGTATATAGATCGGTTTGCGCAAAAGTTATAGCGTCTACAAAATAGGGGGTAGATTTATTGCATTTTTTTTTTTTACTAGTAATGGCGGCGACCTGCAATTTTTTTTTTCGTGACTGCGACATTGCGGCGGACACTTCGGACACTTTTGACACATTTTTGGGACCATTCACATTTACACAGCGATCGTTGCTATAAAATTGCAGTGATTTACTGTGTAAATGTGACTGGCAGGGAAGGGGTTAACACTAGAGGGCGCTGCAGGGGTTAATATGTTCCCTATGTGAGTGGTTCTAACTGTGGGGGGAGGGGACTCACAAGGGGAGAAGACCGATCGGCGTTCCTCCGTACTGGGAACACACCATCGGTCTCCTCTCTACTGACAGGACGTGGATCTGTGTGTTTACACACACAGCTCCACGGTCCTGCTGTTTTCCCGGGCAATCGCGGGTGCCCGTCGGACATCGCGGCCGCTGGGCAAGAGGACCGAGTCCCGAGCGATGCCGTGGGCGCGCGCCCCCTAGGCGGCCAGGAATGGTAGGACGTCATATAACGTCCACCCAGGATGGGAGATCCACCTTGTGGACGTCATATGACTATAGCCGGGTAATGAAGTGGTTAATGATTCCTCTGTATAGAATATAATACCCCACATCATAACATTTCTCTTTTATTATTGTTTCTAATGTTCCTGTTTATTGGATTACGCAAAAAAATATATATATATATATATATATATATATATATATATATATATATATACAATAAATGCTAGAAAAAATTAAATATTGTTCTTTTTGGCAGAAAAGAAATACAAAATCCAATCTACCAAGAAACTCACATTCCTCATCCTCCGCCCCAAGATATTTTGTTTTAAACTTCAGTTCTGCTTATAAAGTGTTATTGAACCTTCTTTTGTTTATGCTTACCTGCTCAGTGCAATGTTTCTGGGGTCCCCCGCCGATGCTCCAGGCCCCTCCTCTTCTGCAGGTGCCCCAATGGAAAGCCGCTTTCCCTGGGGGCACCTGTGCGTGCTCGCTCCCGAGTCCCGCTGCTGCGTTCATTGACACAGACAGTGGGACTCAGCCCCACCCCCCACTCCCGTGTCACAAGATTTGATTGACAGCAGTGGCTCCCACTGTTATCAAGCTGCCCAATGAGGAGGGAGACCGTGGCGGGAGCTGCTGCACTTGTGCACATTGCTGAATCGGATTGGGCTCAAGTAAGAAAAAGGGGAAAGCTGCAGCACAGAACGTTTTTTTTACCTTAAAGTGATTGTAAAGTCTCTTTTTTTTCACTATAGAAATAACAAACATGTTATACTTATGTGCTCTGTTGCAGTGGGTTTGCACAGAGCAGCCCAGATCCTCCTCTTCTTGGGTCCCTCTTCTGTGATCCTGCCCCTCCCTCCTGTTCAGTGCCCGCACAGCAAGCACCTTGCTATGGGGGCACCTGAGGAGAGTCACAGCTCCGTTGCGAGTCCTTCCCCAGTGTGCCCACCCCCCCCCCCCTCTCTTCCCTGATTGGCTAGCTGACTTTGATTGACAGCAGCGGCAGCCAATGGCCCAATTTGGAGGATCTCGGACGTCTGAGACACTAGTGGACATCGCTGGACAGAGAGGGACCTCAGGTAAGTATAAGTGGGGCTGCTGCTGCCTTTACAACCCCTTTAATACATAGAATGCATGAAGGTGAAAAATCTTAAAGAGTAGTTCCGCCTGGGGAAAAAAATAATTAAAAGTCAGCAGCTACAAATACTGGATAAATACTATAGTACCTGTCCAGGGAGCCCACGAGGTCGGCACTCTGGGCTATTTTTGCATCGGCTGGCAGGTGCTGCTGCCGCCATTCATTGTAAGGGAAACCGGCAGTGAAGCCTTTTGGCTTCACAGTCGGTTCCCTACTGCGCATGTGCAAATGCACTGTGCTTTGTAACTGGCCCGGTGGTGGGGGAAGGAGGAGGAGGGCCAAACTTCAGAGGGACGGTGGCGCGGTGTAGTCTCCCGGAAGTGGGGAAGGGGACCTGTCTAAAACGGGTACCTGTTCCCCTTCCCCTGAAAGGTGCCAAATGTGGCTCCGGAGGGGGGGGGGGGGAGTAGATAAGCAGAAGTTCCACTTTTGGGTGGAATTCCGCTTTAAGGCTTTAGAACCAGTTTAAGTATCCCAAGTGCCTCCCAGTAGCTAGGAATCCCTCCTTACTCACCTTGTTACTTCACAAAACACTAATAAAAATAAAAATAACTCTCCAGTATTCAGGGAATTTTTTAAGTGCAGCAGTCTCTTATAAATAATTTTAGTGTGAGGTTGTTTTTATATATATTTTAACTTTTTTACTTCACAAAACAATGTTTACCTTTTAATAAACGTTATTTAAATGTCACAGATGGCATCTCATTCATTCCTATGTGACTGGTGCCTGGGGGTGATATGAGGCGGAGTGTTTTCTATTTTTTTTCAGCGGTGAACTTGCGCTGATCTGTACAGACTAAGACCCCTTTCACACCACACCCCCGATAGCGTTTCGGCCGCTAGCGGGGCGCTTTTACCCCTCCGCTAGTGGCTGAGAAAGGGTTAAAACCCCCGGCAATACGCCGCAATAGCAGCGTTTTTCCGGCGGTATTACAGCGCTGCCCCATTGATTTCAATGGGGAGCAGCAGTGGAGGAGCGGTGGAGGAGCGGTGGAGGAGCGGTGGAGGAGCGGTAAACACACCGCTCCTTCACCGCTCAAAAGAAGCTGCTGGCAGGACTTTTCCTGACGTCCTGCCAGCGCACAGCTCCAGTGTGAAAGCCCTCCAGCTTTCACACTGGAGACAATGGTGCAGCTGTTTTAGGGCGGATTGCAGGCGCTATTTCTAACGCTATAGCGCCTGCAAAACGCCCTTGGTGTGAAAGGGGTCTAATGGAAGACACCCCATGTGCATACCTCCCAACATTTTGAGATGGGAAAAAGGGACACCTATGAGCATGAGTATATTACGTAGTAGGTGAGGTTGAAAAAAGACACAAGTCCATCAAGTCCAACCTATGTGTGTGATAATATGTCAGTATTATATTGTATATCCCTGTATGTTGCGGTCGTTCAGGTGCTTATCTAATAGTTTCTTGAAACTATCGATGCCCCCCACTGATACCACCGCCTGTGGAAGGAAATTCCACATCCTTGCCGCTCTTACAGTAAAGAACCCTCTACATAGTTTAAGGTTAAACCTCTTTTCTTCTCATTTTAATGAGTGGCCACGAGTCTTGTTAAACTCCCTTTTGCGAAAAAGTTTTATCCCTATTGTGGGGTCACCAGTACGGTATTTGTATATTGAAATCATATCCCCTCTCAACGTCTCTTATCCAGAGAGAATAAGTTCAGTGCTCACAACCTTTCCTCATAACTAATATCCTCCACACCCTTCATTAGCTTTGTTGCCCTTCATTGTACTCGCTCCATTTCCAGTACATCCTTCCTGAGGACTGGTGCCCAGAACTGGACAGCATACCCCAGGTGCGACCGGACCAGAGTCTTGTAGAGTGGGAGAATTATCGTTTTATCTCTGGAATTAATCCCCTTCTTAATGTATGCCTTCTACTAGGACGCCCAGGTCCTTTTCCATCCTAGATACCCCCAGAGATTCTCCCCCCAGTGTATAGATTGCATTCATATTTTTGGTTCCCCATTAAGAAAGACATATTTGTCGAAACTGGTCTGGGAGGGCACGCAGTGACGCCACCATATGACTAGGAGGGGGACGGGCTCCCACATTTGCCGGACGGCATCTTTTTTACTATACGCACCTAAACATTTGGACTAATGTAAGTGCTTTTTATCTTGTTTTAATAAAACGTTTGTTACCGGATTTACGCTATGGGCTGCTTTTCTTCCTCCATTCCCCATATGGATCCTATGTGAACAAGTGGTCCCCCAACTCTTCACCACTTAGAGTATTGATTGGATATCACGGGAAACCAGGAAGAGCCGCAGTCGTGGGTCGTTTAGTGTCATAGCAGAGCTTTTATATCTCTGCTTTCTGGTAAGCAGCTAGTGTGTGAGGGTGTCGGGCACTGTGTTCACCATTGCCTTTATCTACAAGTCACCAAGGTGCTTCTTCTGTTTCACTTTTGGATGCCAGGATCACCTCCTTCACCACTATTTCTACTTGATACACTTTTTACTTGGACATTGCCAAACAGTTCACTTTGTTTCTACCATTGTTCCTGGGATTGACTACTGTGCTGACAGAGACTGTTATCCTTAGGTGTCATTAGGGTCCCTAGGTGTTGTGTAGGTCCCCACTACTGTGGACATTACATCCAGTGGGGCACATATAGCTTCTGTAATCTATGTTAGTTTAATTTTCTTGGCGCAGCTTCCTTTTTTTATTCATATTTTTGCCACCCGAATGCATTATTTTACATTTTTCTACATTGAACCTCATTTGCCATGTAGTTGCCCACCCCATTAATTTGTTTAGATCTTTTTGCAAGGTTTCCACATTATTGCCCTGCTTAGCTTAGTATCGTCCGCAAATACAGAGATTGAACTATTTGCCCCCTCTTCCAGGTCGTTTATGAACAAATGAAATATGATTGGTCCCAACACAGAACCCTGGGGGACCCCACTACCCACCCCTGACCATTCTGAGTACTCCCCATTTATCACCACCCTATAAACTCGCCCTTGTAGCCAGTTTTTAATCCATGTACTCACCCTATGGTCCATGCCAACGGACCTTATTTTGTACAGTAAACGTTTATGGGGAACTGTGTCAAATGCTTTTGCAAAATCCAGATACACCACGTCTATGGGCCTTCCTTTATCTAGCTGGCAAGTATGTATGCATAGGACACACCTCCTGCCACGCCCCTTAAAGAAGAATTATACAAACAAAAATGATTAGTTAAAGCGGAGTTCCACCAAAAATTTGTCTCCTCTCCCCCTTGGCAACTTTCGGGGGTGGGGAGAGGGGGGACAAAATACAGGTATCCTGTTCCCACTTCCGGGAGCCTGGGCCGCAGTACGCAATTCCCCCTGTCGCCGGGCCAGTAGGAGAGAGGAGCGGGGCCTTGCGCATGCGCAGTAGCATACTTCCCTTTTTTTTTTAAATTTATACTTTATTAACACCAATTACGGGCAAACATAAAAGTCAACAGAAATCGAAGCATTACAGAATATGCATTGTATTATTACAGTCCATTTCTTAGTCTCTACCATCTACTTATTCATTCTATGTCTATTTATTCAGATTTCTTTCAAGCGTATCTGGAGAGTTTTCATATAATCTAACTTCTTATATTCTCTCCTGTTTTCCCTTCTTATCTGTTCCCTCAATACTACCCGTCTCCCTTTTCCTTTTTTCCAATAGTTTCCTAAATAATAAGACTAAATAAAACTAAATAATAAAATAAAAAGGAGAAAAGAAAAAAAAAAAAAAAAAAAAAAAATGGGGAGGGGAAGGGGGGGGGGGGGGGGCCTCGTTGGCTCTGGGCAGTCGTGGCGTCCTCCATATCGATGTCTGCTTAATTTCTATTTCCTAAAAGAGACGAGCCCTCTACTGATACTACAAATTGTTTCCATAGTTTCCAGGTTGTCTGATAGTTTTCTTGTGGTTGTTTTGACTCTAACCTTGTTTCTTCCATTTTACCTATCTCTTCCACTTTATGTAGCCAGTCTGCCACTGTTGGAGGGTTCTGTTTTTTCCAATAAAGTGGCACGCAGGCCTTCGCGGCATTGACCAGATGTCTAACTATCGAATTTTCGTAATTTTTAGCTGGAATGTTTGATACGTGTAAAAGGAAGAAAGCCGGTTCTTTAGTTATCCTGTGATCTGTGAATTTTTGTGTTACTTGGGGATACTTCCCAACGTTCTAAGATGGGAATGACGGACACCTATCAGCAAAAGTATACAGGCATAGGACACACCCCTTGCCACACCCCCTTAACCACTTCCCTACCCACCCATAGTCATATGACGCCCACAAGGTGGATCTCCCATCCTGGGTGGGCATCATATGACGTCCTACCATCCCCGGCCGCCTAGGGGGCGCACGCGCCCCCGTGGCGTCACTCGGGACCCGGGGCGCGGCCGCGATGTCCGCCGGGCACCCACGATTGCCCGTTAAAACAGCGGGACCGTGAAGCTGTGTGTGTAAACACACAGCTCCACGTCCTGTCAGTGCAGAGGAGACCGATTATGTGATCCCAGTACGGAGGAACACCGATCGGTCTCCTCCCCTTGTGAGTCCCCTCCCCCCACAGTTAGAATCACTACCTTAGGGAACACATTAACCCCTGCAGCGCCCCCTAGTGTTAACCCCTTCCCTGCCAGTCACATTTACACAGTAATCACTGCAATTGTGTCTGCCGCAATGTCGCAGTCACGAAAAAAATCGCAGATCGCCGCCATTAATAGTAAAAAAAAAAAATGCAATAAATCTATCCCCTATTTTGTAGACGCTATAACTTTTGCGCAAACCGATCTATATATGCTTTTTGAGGTTTTTTTTACCAAAATTATGTAGAAGAATACGTATCGGCCTAAACTGAGTAAAATTGGATATTTAGTATAGCAAAAAGTTAAAAATATTGTTTTTTTTTTTTTCAAAATTGTCGCTCTTCTTTTGTTTATAGCGCAAAAAATAAAAACCGCAGAGGTGATCAAATACCACCAAAAGAAAGCTCTATTTGTGGGAAAAAAAGGACGTCAATTTTGTTTGGGTGTAATGTCGCACGACCGCGCAATTGTTAGTTAAAGTGAAGCAGTGACGAATTGCAAAAAGTGCTCTGGTAAGGAAGGGGGTAAAATCGCCCGGTGCTGAAGTGGTTAAAGGAGAATTGTACAAAAAAATAAGATTGGTTAAACCCACAAGTGTGTTTTTACCACTACTATTCCTTTATTTTGGCTTTTGGAATCTACATATGCAGCAATTTAGAAATCAGATAAAAGGTTTGGCACTGGGAAACACTTTTTGATAGATAAAAAGTGCATTTTATATACATCTATATAGATCACACCAAAATGAGGGACAAATGAGGAGGAATGAGGGACATTGTTCCAAATCAGGGACAGTCCCTCGAAATCAGGGACAGTTGGGAGCTATGTGATCGGTTCGGTGGAAGGAGTGTTTTACACTATACATACACTATACCTGGAGGTGCGGCGGCTGCCCATTGTGTAAAACGTTTATTTACAATGATTAATGTACAGCCTATTACTCCTGCCAGCACTAGAGATGGCGCCTCAGGAAACCAACACCACGCCTCCTGGTCACATGGTATCCTGCTTCCTTTCAACAAAGCAGCGGGGGAGGAGTTTTCAAAGCACACAGGAAGTTGGTGTGTGGTATTATTCCGCTGTTTCCGGTATTGGAGCACTCATGCTGCCTGTGAAGAAGAGTACATTTACGGTCTGTGTGGGATGGGATGAGGGGGACACAGTCCTGCCCGGGACTGAGGAAGGCTGCGTTGCCATGAAGGGGGGGAAACAACAGCAGCCAGGGTGTGCTGGGACTATTAGTTCCCCATGGAGGACAGGTTGTCCCCGGGTCCTCTCCCAGGTCCAAGGCCACACCGCCTTCTACACACCGGAGGAAGAATCCTACAATGGCCCCCACTGCTGTCCCAGCCAGTGAGGAGGTGGCTCTCGTAAAACATCGCTGGCTCGAGATTAGGCTCAGGAAAGTATTGGGGGGGGGGGGGGGGGGGGGGGGACTGCTGCACACAAGGTTTGTGTGTGTTTTTTTTTTTTTTATCTTAATGCATTCAAGTAGAAAAACCCTTCTGTCTTTACAACCACTTTAAAGCTAAATTCCATGTTATCCATGTTATGCCCACATGTTATCTAGCGGATGCAGGTTGGACCAAAAGTCTCAATGCAAGTGGCACCGATTTAGAATGGTTCCATTGCAATAAATGGGGGTGTGACTTTTTTTTCTGTAAGATGTTAAAGTGACTGGTTTAAAAAAAAAAAAAAAAAATTCAATTGTGTTCTTAAATTTTATAAAAGTCATTTTTATTTTTTACTGCTCTCACGGTGTATATAGAACATTGCACATGACTTCAACTGAAAGGGGTGCAACGGATCGTCACCGATCCATGATCAAAACGGGTCACCCTGTTCGGATCGGCACACCCCGTGATCCGCAGGGCGCTCCACAGCCTCGGCCTTAGGAAAGGCTTCGGCCTAGCTCCAGCGCGGTGGCCATCTTGATACACCCGGCGGCTGTTAACAATGTGATCGCTCCGTAAAATGACGGAGCGATCTTTTGTAAACTAACCTCGCTCCCCCTCTGTGTACCGATCTGTACAGTGGAGGGGAGAGATCGGATGGCAGCAGGTCTGTGGGCTGGATCTGTAGTGCCCACAGCACTGCTCTGTGACAATTGCAGTCACATCCACCCATACTCTGCCATGCTCGGTGATACCCAGCCATACTCAGCGGTACTCAGCCAATATTACAGTGGGGGAGATCACGTGGATATTACAGTGGGGACTATATGGTGGTGGAATTTTCACAGGTTTTTGCAAATTCAATTATTTGCTGATCCGAACATTTATCCGATCCGTGACTCTGATCCAAGGAACGAACCGATCCGTGAGTTTTTTGATCCATTGCACCCCTAGCAACTAATGTGCACTGCTTTTTTCAAACAAACCAAAAGTGAATGGGAAAAGGAGAGGTGTGGGGGGTCATGGAGGATGTTAGGAGGCAGAAAAAAAAGTAAAATTATTTCCCCACACATTCTATATAATATCTATATCATCTTATCTATAGAATATCTATCTTAACATATTATTTTTTTAAGTTTGCATAGTGGTAGCACCGGCCCTGCCCCCTTGTACATGTTGGTGTTTAGCTGCTGCGATTCCCTCCTAGCATTTTAGTGTGCCTAAGAGGGACAGATGTAGCATCCAGCCCCCTGCAGCCGGTAAGTGTTGTGGTTGGACAGGGCTGAGCCATGTACCAAGTTGAAACGCAGTTTTTTTACTGCCCTATGCATTCAAGAATCAATGCCTGAAACCATTGGTGTTTGTTCCAGGCATTCAGCCCTGAATGTATAGGGCTCTAAGCATGAGTAAGATTTATGGTGGATTGTCCAGTTACACAGATCAAAGCACTTTTTCAGGAAGCCACTAAACATAGGGGGCTTAAAATATTGTGTGATTTGCATATAATTATTGAGAGTTTGCTTTTATTACAGGTCTTGAAATGGAACTTCCTGGCCCCTCGTGATGAATACATCGAATAGCTCGTAAATCAGATGTGAACTCGTCTTGCCATAATGGAACCAAGATGAGCTTTTCCATACAGATTTCCAGCACCACATAAAGGGCATAGCAATGATGAGTGAGGTGAGCAGAAATACTTTGACACAGGAGCACATTATTATACTTGCAGAGATACATGCTTTATTTGGTTGGTGTGCAGTTGTGATGAGTTCTTTTATCATTTTAGCATCTGGAGAGTGAAAAGGAAGGTGTTATGAGCTGCTCGGACCTCCATCCTAAAATGGATGAGGTTTCTTTGACACAAACACCAGCGGTTTGATGAAGGTCTTGGAGTATCTGAAATTACTTTTTACTATGCTTAGCCAAGAGAAATACCACCTAACAAAGTTGGAGACCACCTCTTTCATTCCATACCTGCTGCTGAAGGTGAGTGATTTTCAGCAATTTGTCTGGTGGCTGCTTGTGGAGGATGATGAGTTGCACCAAGGGCTCCACGGTGCTGTGTAACTGTGGAGCTCCAGAGCCATGGTGTTGACAAAATCATGTGCACAGGGGCCAGCTGACTCCATAATGCTTCCACCAGAGTTCAGCCTTTCTGAAAAACTAAGATATTTTTTATTTTTTATTTTTTTAAGGGTAATTTTGTTTGAACTCTGTGTGATCTCTTGCCAGTTTATCAGGGAGACTTGTTTATCTAGGAAATGTCTGGATATTTTGCACATTCAGTTTATGGCTGTTTATTGCTGACCTCTCTTTTCTAGACAAGGAATTTGTTTTTCATTTTGGTAGTGGCTAATAGAGCTAAAGCATTGTTGGCTTAAAGCGGAGGGCCACCCTAAAAAAAAAAAAAATTGCATTAATAATCTTGCTAGGCAGTCTTCCTAATCTTCCGCGGTGCTTCCTCCTCTTTGGCGAGTGGCCCCGTTGCCTTCTGGGACTCCATCGAGTGGCGAATAATGAGAATAAAAATGCATTTTAAAATTACATTTAAAAATCAGAAATAAAACCAATTAAGATCGAAATCGATATTTAACCCCAGTGGCGAGAGAGTACCAAGCTCAACGATCCATCTTGATTCACATTTGCTTGACTCTCTGACCCGGTGACTCCCCCTCCAATGGGGTTTGTATTTATCAATTGCCCAAAACTTGAGACCTGTTGGATTTTATTGTGACATTGTAAAAAGTGCCTAGAAACACTGTTTTAAGAAGGGGAAAAAAAAAAAAACATTCCTAATATTTTTGCATATGCTCCTGGTATCCTTTTCCACATCGGCCGTTTTTGTTCTTCCTATATATTAGCAATGGACATTGCAAAATATATATGTGTACGCTGATGGGTGGCAAGAATGGGCACTGGTAGGTTGCACTGCTAGGTGGCACTGATGAGGCATTGATAGGTGGCACTGATGAGGCATTGATAGGTGGCACGCGGTAATTGTGGGCACAGAGGAGGCAGATGTGCCTTCTTCCTCTTTGGGCCCAATGTCCCTTGCACATAAGCCGGTGATCAGCTTTTTTTTTTTTTTCCCCCCAACGTGAGGGAAAAAAACGATTACTGAGCTTAGGTTTATCCCACGTGATCAGCTGTCATTGGCTGACAGCTGATCACGTGGTAAGGGTCCAGGATCGGCCCCTTACTCGGATCTGCGATCACCTGAGTCTCAGTGACTTGGTGAGCACAGCGCGCGCCCTGCAGGGTGCGCGCGGGGAGCGTGCAAAGGGAAGGACGTCATATGACGGCCTCCCAGAAATTCGGGTCCGCGCTGTGATCGTCATTTGGCTATAGCGCGGACGCCAAGTGGTTAAAGAATTGTTTTTTTGATTCTCATCTATTTGTATTTCCAGATCCAGAAAATGGATGGTCTTCTCATTGATCTCATATGACAACTTAATATATTTTTTTTTGATTATTATTGTATCAAGCTATTTTTATCACCATTCCAAATTATGATACACTAGTCGATGAATCTTTTGTACATTACCAATTTCATGGGGATGTCGGGATATATGACTTCATCTTCACATTTCGCCATAATATTGGCAATACTTGGTGCATATTTTGCTCCCATTCCAATCCCATTTAATCATCTGTAGTAGTCAGAATTAAACCAAAAATAATTATGTTGTAATCCAAAAGCTAGACATCTCAAAATAAATATTTTTTGCTTTTGAAATGAGATTACTGAATTTATCCATAGCCAATCTAGAAGCCTGAATCGCGTCCTCATGATTCCTAATCGTATACAACGAGGATACGTCCGCTGTAGCTATCAAATATTCCTGTTTTTGGTTTGATCTCAATAGTGTTCAGTATCTGGATTAAATGTTTTTTTCGTATCCCTTTTTA
>CM053028.1:532082702-532109144 GCA_028564925.1 Lithobates sylvaticus
ACCAACATGTACAAGGGGGCAGGGCCGGTGCTACCACTATGCAAACTTAAAAAAATAATATGTTAAGATAGATATTCTATAGATAAGATGATATAGATATTATATAGAATGTGTGGGGAAATAATTTTACTTTTTTTCTGCCTCCTAACATCCTCCATGACCCCCCACACCTCTCCTTTTCCCATTCACTTTTGGTTTGTTTGAAAAAAGCAGGGCACATTAGTTGCTAGGGGTGCAATGGATCAAAAAACTCACGGATCGGTTCGTTCCTTGGATCAGAGTCACGGATCGGATAAATGTTCGGATCAGCAAATAATTGAATTTGCAAAAACCTGTGAAAATTCCACCACCATATAGTCCCCACTGTAATATCCACGTGATCTCCCCCACTGTAATATTGGCTGAGTACCGCTGAGTATGGCTGGGTATCACCGAGCATGGCAGAGTATGGGTGGATGTGACTGCAATTGTCACAGAGCAGTGCTGTGGGCACTACAGATCCAGCCCACAGAGCTGCTGCCATCCGATCTCTCCCCTCCACTGTACAGATCGGTACACAGAGGGGGAGCGAGGTTAGTTTACAAAAGATCGCTCCGTCATTTTACGGAGCGATCACATTGTTAACAGCCGCCGGGTGTATCAAGATGGCCACCGCGCTGGAGCTAGGCCGAAGCCTTTCCTAAGGCCGAGGCTGTGGAGCGCCCTGCGGATCACGGGGTGTGCCGATCCGAACAGGGTGACCCGTTTTGATCATGGATCGGTGACGATCCGTTGCACCCCTTTCAGTTGAAGTCATGTGCAATGTTCTATATACACCGTGAGAGCAGTAAAAAATAAAAATGACTTTTATAAAATTTAAGAACACAATTGAATTTTTTTTTTTTTTTTTTAAACCAGTCACTTTAACATCTTACAGAAAAAAAAGTCACACCCCCATTTATTGCAATGGAACCATTCTAATCGGTGCCACTTGCATTGAGACTTTTGGTCCAACCTGCATCCGCTAGATAACATGTGGGCATAACATGGATAACATGGAATTTAGCTTTAAAGTGGTTGTAAAGACAGAAGGGTTTTTCTACTTGAATGCATTAAGATAAAAAAAAAAAAAACACACAAACCTTGTGTGCAGCAGTCCCCCGCGCCCCCCCCCCCCCCCCCCCCCCCCAATACTTTCCTGAGCCTAATCTCGAGCCAGCGATGTTTTACGAGAGCCACCTCCTCACTGGCTGGGACAGCAGTGGGGGCCATTGTAGGATTCTTCCTCCGGTGTGTAGAAGGCGGTGTGGCCTTGGACCTGGGAGAGGACCCGGGGACAACCTGTCCTCCATGGGGAACTAATAGTCCCAGCACACCCTGGCTGCTGTTGTTTCCCCCCCTTCATGGCAACGCAGCCTTCCTCAGTCCCGGGCAGGACTGTGTCCCCCTCATCCCATCCCACACAGACCGTAAATGTACTCTTCTTCACAGGCAGCATGAGTGCTCCAATACCGGAAACAGCGGAATAATACCACACACCAACTTCCTGTGTGCTTTGAAAACTCCTCCCCCGCTGCTTTGTTGAAAGGAAGCAGGATACCATGTGACCAGGAGGCGTGGTGTTGGTTTCCTGAGGCGCCATCTCTAGTGCTGGCAGGAGTAATAGGCTGTACATTAATCATTGTAAATAAACGTTTTACACAATGGGCAGCCGCCGCACCTCCAGGTATAGTGTATGTATAGTGTAAAACACTCCTTCCACCGAACCGATCACATAGCTCCCAACTGTCCCTGATTTCGAGGGACTGTCCCTGATTTGGAACAATGTCCCTCATTCCTCCTCATTTGTCCCTCATTTTGGTGTGATCTATATAGATGTATATAAAATGCACTTTTTATCTATCAAAAAGTGTTTCCCAGTGCCAAACCTTTTATCTGATTTCTAAATTGCTGCATATGTAGATTCCAAAAGCCAAAATAAAGGAATAGTAGTGGTAAAAACACACTTGTGGGTTTAACCAATCTTATTTTTTTGTACAATTCTCCTTTAACCACTTCAGCACCGGGCGATTTTACCCCCTTCCTTACCAGAGCACTTTTTGCAATTCGTCACTGCTTCACTTTAACTAACAATTGCGCGGTCGTGCGACATTACACCCAAACAAAATTGACGTCCTTTTTTTTTCCCACAAATAGAGCTTTCTTTTGGTGGTATTTGATCACCTCTGCGGTTTTTATTTTTTGCGCTATAAACAAAAGAAGAGCGACAATTTTGAAAAAAAAAAACAATATTTTTAACTTTTTGCTATACTAAATATCCAATTTTTTTTTTTACTCAGTTTAGGCCGATACGTATTCTTCTACATAATTTTGGTAAAAAAAACCTCAAAAAGCATATATAGATCGGTTTGCGCAAAAGTTATAGCGTCTACAAAATAGGGGATAGATTTATTGCATTTTTTTTTTTTACTATTAATGGCGGCGATCTGCGATTTTTTTCGTGACTGCGACATTGCGGCAGACACAATTGCAGTGATTACTGTGTAAATGTGACTGGCAGGGAAGGGGTTAACACTAGGGGGCGCTGCAGGGTTAATGTGTTCCCTAAGGTAGTGATTCTAACTGTGGGGGGAGGGGACTCACAAGGGGAGGAGACCGATCGGTGTTCCTCCGTACTGGGATCACATAATCGGTCTCCTCTGCACTGACAGGACGTGGAGCTGTGTGTTTACACACACAGCTTCACGGTCCCGCTGTTTTAACGGGCAATCGTGGGTGCCCGGCGGACATCGCGGCCGCGCCCCGGGTCCCGAGTGACGCCACGGGGGCGCGTGCGCCCCCTAGGCGGCCGGGGATGGTAGGACGTCATATGATGCCCACCCAGGATGGGAGATCCACCTTGTGGGCGTCATATGACTATGGGTGGGTAGGGAAGTGGTTAAGGGGGTGTGGCAAGGGGTGTGTCCTATGCCTGTATACTTTTGCTGATAGGTGTCCGTCATTCCCATCTTAGAACGTTGGGAAGTATGCTACTGCGCATGCGCAAGGCCCCGCTCCTCTCTCCTACTGGCCCGGCGACAGGGGGAATTGCGTACTGCGGCCCAGGCTCCCGGAAGTGGGAACAGGATACCTGTATTTTGTCCCCCCTCTCCCCACCCCCGAAAGTTGCCAAGGGGGAGAGGAGACAAATTTTTGGTGGAACTCCGCTTTAACTAATCATTTTTGTTTGTATAATTCTTCTTTAAGGGGCGTGGCAGGAGGTGTGTCCTATGCATACATACTTGCCAGCTAGATAAAGGAAGGCCCGTAGACGTGGTGTATCTGGATTTTGCAAAAGCATTTGACACAGTTCCCCATAAACGTTTACTGTACAAAATAAGGTCCGTTGGCATGGACCATAGGGTGAGTACATGGATTAAAAACTGGCTACAAGGGCGAGTTTATAGGGTGGTGATAAATGGGGAGTACTCAGAATGGTCAGGGGTGGGTAGTGGGGTCCCCCAGGGTTCTGTGCTGGGACCAATCATATTTCATTTGTTCATAAACGACCTGGAAGAGGGGGCAAATAGTTCAATCTCTGTATTTGCGGACGATACTAAGCTAAGCAGGGCAATAATGTGGAAACCTTGCAAAAAGATCTAAACAAATTAATGGGGTGGGCAACTACATGGCAAATGAGGTTCAATGTAGAAAAATGTAAAATAATGCATTCGGGTGGCAAAAATATGAATAAAAAAAGGAAGCTGCGCCAAGAAAATTAAACTAACATAGATTACAGAAGCTATATGTGCCTGGATGTAATGTCCACAGTAGTGGGGACCTACACAACACCTAGGGACCCTAATGACACCTAAGGATAACAGTCTCTGTCAGCACAGTAGTCAATCCCAGGAACAATGGTAGAAACAAAGTGAACTGTTTGGCAATGTCCAAGTAAAAAGTGTATCAAGTAGAAATAGTGGTGAAGGAGGTGATCCTGGCATCCAAAAGTGAAACAGAAGAAGCACCTTGGTGACTTGTAGATAAAGGCAATGGTGAACACAGTGCCCGACACCCTCACACACTAGCTGCTTACCAGAAAGCAGAGATATAAAAGCTCTGCTATGACACTAAACGACCCACGACTGCGGCTCTTCCTGGTTTCCCGTGATATCCAATCAATACTCTAAGTGGTGAAGAGTTGGGGGACCACTTGTTCACATAGGATCCATATGGGGAATGGAGGAAGAAAAGCAGCCCATAGCGTAAATCCGGTAACAAACGTTTTATTAAAACAAGATAAAAAGCAGGATGAAGGGCAACAAAGCTAATGAAGGGTGTGGAGGATATTAGTTATGAGGAAAGGTTGTGAGCACTGAACTTATTCTCTCTGGAGAAGAGACGCTTGAGAGGGGATATGATTTCAATATACAAATACCGTACTGGTGACCCCACAATAGGGATAAAACTTTTTCACAAAAGGGAGTTTAATAAGACTCGTGGCCACTCATTAAAATTAGAAGAAAAGAGGTTTAACCTTAAACTACGTAGAGGGTACTTTACTGTAAGAACGGCAAGGATGTGGAATTCCCTTCCACAGGCGGTGGTCTCAGCGGGGGGCATTGATAGTTTCAA
This sequence comes from Lithobates sylvaticus, assembly GCA_028564925.1. Taxonomy (NCBI): domain Eukaryota; kingdom Metazoa; phylum Chordata; class Amphibia; order Anura; family Ranidae; genus Lithobates; species Lithobates sylvaticus. The sequence continues at coordinate 532,087,296 of CM053028.1, forward strand.
GAAACTATTAGATAAGCACCTGAACGACCGCAACATACAGGGATATAAAATGTAATACTGACATATAATCACACACACAGGTTGGACTTGATGGACTTGTGTCTTTTTTTCAACCTCACCTACTATGTAATATACTTATGCTCATAGGTGTCCCTTTTTCCCATCTGAAAATGTTGGGAGGTATGCACATGGGGTGTCTTCCATTAGATCCCTTTCACACCAACGGCGTTTTGCAGGCACTATATCGTTAGAAATAGCGCCTGCAATCCGCCCTAAAACAGCTGCACCATTGTCTCCAGTGTGAAAGTCGGAGGGCTTTCACACTGGAGCTGTGCGCTGGCAGGACTTCAGGAAAAGTCCTGCCAGCAGCTTCTTTTGAGCGGTGAAGGAGCGGTGTGTTTACCGCTCCCCCACCGCTCCTCCACTGCTGCTCCCCATTGAAATCAATGGGGCAGCGCTGTAATACCGCCGGCAAAACGCTGCTATTGCGGCATATTGCCGTGGGTTTTAACCCTTTCTCAGCCACTAGCGGAGGGGTAAAAGTGCCCTGCTTGCGGCCGAAATGCGTCGCAAATCCGACGGTAAAACGCTGCTAAAATTAGCGGCGTTTTACCGTCGACGCTATGGGCGGTGTGGTGTGAAAGGGGTCTTAGTCTGTACAGATCAGCGCAAGTTCACCGCTGAGACACATAGAAAACACTCCGCCTCATATCACCCCCAGGCACCAGTCACATAGGAATGAATGAGATGCCATCTGTGACATTTAAATAACGTTTATTAAAAGGTTAACATTGCTTTGTGAAGTAAAAAAGTTAAAATATATATAAAAACAACCTCACGCTAAAATTATTTATAAGAGACTGCTGCACTTAAAAAATTCCCTGAATACTGGAGAGTTATTTTTCTTTTTATTAGTGTTTTGTGAAGTAACAAGGAGAGTAAGGAGGGATTCCTAGCTACTGGGAGGCACTTGGGATACTTAAACTGGTTCTAAAGCCTTAAAGCGGAACTCCAAAAAAAAACCCAAAAGTGGAACTTCTCTCCCCCATCCCCTCTCCTCCACCCTCCCTCCCCACTTCCCCCTCTACTCCCCCCCCCCCCTCCTCCCCCTTCCCCCTTCCTCTACTTCCCTCCCCCCTCTACTTCCCTCGTCTACCCTCCTCCCTCCGCCCCCCGACCTCTTCTACTCCCCCCCTCTAACGCCCCCCTTCCTCCCCGCCCTCCCCTCTCCCCTCTCCGGTCCCCCCCCGCCCTACTTTCCCACTTCCCCCCCTCCCTCTACTATCTACTCTACTTCCCCCCCCTCCCTTCCACCCCTCCATTCCTACTCCTAATCTACTCCCTACTCCCCCCCTCCCTCCCCCCCCCCCCCCCCCCCTCTCCTATCTACTCCCCCCTCCCTTCTACTCACCCCCCCCACTCCTCCCCGCCTCCCTACACTCCCCCCTCCCAATCTCCTCCCCCCCATCCCTCCTCCCTTCTACTTCCCTCCCTCCCTTCCTCCCCTCACTCCCCCCCCCCCCCCCTCCCCCCAACTCTACATCCCCCCCCCCCACTCCTCCCCCTCCCCATCTCCTCCTCCCCCACTCGCCCCCCCTTATCTACTCCCCCCCCCCACCCCTCCGGAGCCACATTTGGCACCTTTCAGGATGAGGGGGAACAGGTACCCGTTTTAGACAGGTCCCCTTCCCCACTTCCGGGAGACTGCACCGTGTCACCGTCCCTCTGAAGTTTGGCCCCCCTCCTCCTTCCCCCACCACCGGGCCAGTTAGAAAGCACAGTGCGCTTTGCGCATGCGCAGTAGGGAACCGACTGTGAAGCCAAAAGGCTTCACTGCCGGTTTCCCTTACAATGAATGGCGGCAGCAGCACCTGTCAGCCGATGCAAAAATAGCCCAGAGTGCCGACCTCGTGGGCTCCCTGGACAGGTACTATAGTATTTATCCAGTATTTGTAGCTGCTGACTTTTAATTATTTTTTTCCCCAGGCGGAACTACTCTTTAAGATTTTTCACCTTCATGCATTCTATGTATTAAAGGGGTTGTAAAGGCAGCAGCAGCCCCACTTATACTTACCTGAGGTCCCTCTCTGTCCAGCGATGTCCACTAGTGTCTCAGACGTCCGAGATCCTCCTAATTGGGCCATTGGCTGCCGCTGCTGTCAATCGAAGTCAGCTAGCCAATCAGGGAAGAGAGGGGGGGTGGGCACACTGGGGAAGGACTCGCAACGGAGCTGTGACTCTCCTCAGGTGCCCCCATAGCAAGGTGCTTGCTGTGCGGGCACTGAACAGGAGGAAGGGGCTAGGATCACAGAAGAGGGACCCAAGAAGAGGAGGATCTGGGCTGCTCTGTGCAAACCCACTGCAACAGATCACATAAGTATAACATGTTTGTTATTTCTATATGGAAAAAAAAGAGACTTTACAATCACTTTAAGGTAAAAAAACGTTCTGTGCTGCAGCTTTCCCCTTTTTCTTACTTGAGCCCAATCCGATTCAGCAACGTGCACGAGTGCAGCAGCTCCCGCCGCGGTCTCCCTCCTCATTGGGCAGCTTGGTAACAGTGGGAGCCACTGCTGTCAATCAAATCTTGTGACACGGGAGTGGGTGGTGGGGCCGAGTCCCACTGTCTATGTCAACAGCGGGACTCAGGAGCGAGCACGCACGGGTGCCTCCAGGGAAAACGACTTACCATGGGGGTACCTGCAGAATAGGAGGGGCCTGGAGCACCGGCGGGGGACCCCAGAAACATTGCACAGAGCAGGTAAGCATAAACAAAGGAAGGTTCAATAACACTTTATAAGCAGAACTGAAGTTTAAAACAAAATATCTTGGGGCGGAGGATGAGGAATGTGTGTTTCTTGGTAGATTGGATTTTGCATTTCTTTTCTGCCAAAAAAACAATATTTCAGTTTTTCTAGCATTTATTGTATATATATATATATATATATATATATATATATATATTTTTTTTTTTTTTTTTTAAATTTGTTTTGCTTAGTCCAATAAACAGGAACATTAGAAACAATAAGAAAAGAGAAATGTTGTGATGTGGGGTATCATATTCTATACAGAGGAATCATTAAATAAATGGAAAAATTCAAATGGACATTGGTAAGTGTGTGGTCTTGCTTGTTTGAAACCCAAACACGATGGGGTTGATTTACTAAATGCAAATAGACTGTGCACTTTTGAAGTGCAGTTGCACTCATTTTCCCCAGAGCGTGGTTCAAGTGGTGAAGCTTTACTTTGTAAAGAATACCCCAACAAGGGCAAGGAACATAAAAAAACAGCATTTTTTTTCTTGCTCATCACTGGAGGATTAGAAATCAGCAGAGCTTCACCACATGCAGTAAGCACTGGGGAAAAGGAGTGCAACTGCACTTGCAAAATGTATAATCTATTTGCCTTTAGTAAATCAACCCCAGTGCTGGAATAAAGTATAATTTAGAGATACAATTCATATTGTTTTATGTATTGTTGAATGGAAGAGGGAGTAAAGACTAGGAGAAGAGTAGTCAGGGGGTCCCTGATGGAGTAGAAATGAAAGGGCAAAGGATGGGCGGAGGTGAGGAGGCCGATTGGGAGGTGAGGATAAGAGGAAAGTAGGGAACCGGTTTTAGGCAGAAAGCATAAAAACAGGACCAAGAAAGTAAAAACAATTAAGAATGAAAACAAATTTGAGTAACTAGGTAGGTGGGAAATTTAGCTTTTCTCTGATTTGTGGGAAAACAATGGAAGTTGCATAGTACCAATATACAAAGAGCATTCAACAAACTAATAACATTATTTCCAGTGTTCTCTTCCAGAGATATCATCCAGTAGGGCGTCATCAGTAAATATCCATAAGTGTTCCTAGCATGATTGGTGAGGCTAAATTGGAAGGCCGGGTACCGGCCTGAAGTTATGGGAGGAGCCCGGAGGGTATTTAAGCAGCCCAAAGGCCGCCGGTCATTGTCGGTTTCCTGTGCGTGATATCTGATACGTCAGACATCTAGGACCGACTCGTTCGAGACAAGCGCTGTTGGTGCCGGTTCGTGAGCTCCGTTTTCGTCTGTCCGTCTCCTCTTGTTGCAGTCCTGCGTTCCGTGTTCGTAAGTCGTGTTGTCCCTTCGTGTCGCACTCGTGTCGCCGAGTCGCAGTTCGTTCAAAGAGTCTGGTTCGGCTGTCGCAGGTAGGGCTTCGGCTCCCATGTTTTACGTTCTCATGCACTGCTTATCATGTCACTAAACTTTGGTCTGCGTAGCTCACGAACCACGCGCTGCTTGTCTCAAAACCTAAACACTTACTTGCACGTTTTTGGTTGTACACGATCGGGAGCCATCTAGCGGCACGCACATTCAGGGCCGCCCGCCACGAAACACTCCGACCGATGCCGCATCCGGCACTCAAGGGTTCCCTTACGCGGTCGTGCTACGCAGTCTTCGAATCGTTCAAACACGACTCACGCACGGGGGTGCCGTTCGCACTCACACGCATCGTTCATGTCCTGCCATTATTCGAATCAGTGGCGCCAGCGAGCGTACCAAATCGCTATTCACATTCCGAAGCACTGTTGGCATACTAATTGTATGAATCACTTCGACCGTGTCGAAACATTTCACGTGTTAGCATGACAATCATTTCATCATTTCAAACATGGCTAACGTATCAGACCATTCGGTGATGCTAAATCATTTCGCATCAGTTAAACAGGGCGTTCATGCCATCGCTTCGATCCTGGTCCGGTCGCATCCATACATGCTCCGATCGGGGCGATCCAGATGCACGACTATCCGGCCTCATTTCGATACATGCGCCAAGGGCGGAATCACATCAATGGTTGCGTACATTCCTGATTCTTGCCCCTGTCATGGTATATCATTTCTGTCACCTTACCACGCCCGGCATGAATGCAGTCACTACCTCGCACTAATTCGTGTCGGCGTGCCCCAGGCCGGCCTCATTTCAATACATGCGCCAAGGGCGGAATCGCATCACTGGTTGCATACATTCCTGATTCTTGCCCCTGTCATGGTATATCATTTCTGTCACCTTACCACGCCCGGCATGAATGCAGTCACTACCTCGCACTAATTCGTGTCGGCGTGCCCCAGGCCGGCCTCATTTCAATACATGCGCCAAGGGCGGAATCGCATCACTGGTTGCGTACATTCCTGATTCTTGCCCCTGTCATGGTATATCATTTCTGTCACCTTACCACGCCCGGCATGAATGCAGTCACTACCTCGCACTAATTCGTGTCGGCGTGCCCTAGGCCCGGCCTCATTTCAATACATGCGCCAAGGGCGGAATCGCATCACTGGTTTGCGTACATTCCTGATTCTTGCCCCTGTCATGGTATCTCATTTCTGTCACCTTACCACGCCCGGCATGAATGCAGTCACTACCTCGCACTAATTCGTGTCGGCGTGCCCTAGGCCCGGCCTCATTTCAATACATGCGCCAGGGGCGGAGTCGCAAAAAAAAAAAAAAAAAAAAAAAAAGAGACTTTGACTCTTGTCCTTGTCATGTTATATCATTTCTGTGTCACCTTACCACGCCCCGGCGTTAATTGGTCACCTGCCTGTACGAATTCGCGCCGGCGTGCCCTAGGCCGGCCGCATTTCTACAAAAAAAAAAAAAAAAAAAAAGGAGCTTGGAGTCGGACCCGGTGGCAGCTGGATGTCACAGTTCGGCCTCAGCAATACCCAGGCAGTTAGCCTCGTTTCACGGTTGCCTCATTCCTGTACGTGCTCCAGAGTCCGGCTCACAGGCACCCCCATACGGTACGAACAGGCCGGGCCCTGTCACGGGAAGTTCGTTCAGTTAAGGCAACATGTCAAGTCAGTCATTAGTGTTGTCATCTGTCATTTGATCCCACAGCGGTCTCGGTAGTCGACTTAAGTCACTATCGCCTGTTGTTATCATCTACGTTGGGTTCCGTCGCTCTGGACGGCAGCAGTTAGGCTCTTAAATAGGTACTTTCTCTCACACTCTCTCAGGTCAGTCGGATTCAGTAGGTCCACCTGCACCAGCTTGATCAGGGTTCCAGCAGGTAAAAAAAAAAAAAAAAAAAAAAAAAAACGCAGGGGCACGAGGGGCTCCTGCTTTCTCATGGCAGGTACGTAGATCATAGGTGACACATTCAAACTCGTTGCTTGTCACCTCTTTATAGGCCCAGCCTGCAGACACGTGACCAGTCTACTAAGTAACGGGTCTTGGCAGCCGCCATGTCATCAGTCGGCAGCGATGACCTCACCACCCCGCTATCTCCGGCATCAGCCTCCGAGGCTGGCAGTGTCCAGTCCCTTAGGGCATGGACAATTCCCAGGCTGTCCGCCGAGCTGAGACGCAGAGGGATACCCTTCTCGGCCGCGGCCAGGAAGGCGGAGCTATTCAGGCTCCTCTTCCCACCACCGGCCGCAGCAAGCCCCAGCAGCCAGCAGGCGTCTCTGGAATCGATTTCAGCCGCCGTCGCTCAGCTACACACCCTCGTGTCCTCCCTGTCTTCCTCAATCGTTGAGGTCCAGGACAGGGTGTCTCGTCTAGAGACTAGCCCGGCTGCCACGGTTCCGGACCCTGCGGTGGTCCCAGCCATCAGTGCACCGGTCGCAGGTTGTGAGCTTGCCACGACTACCGTTCACCCTTCCCACCTGGTGCCACCCAGCGTTAGGAAGGACATTTTAGAGGGCAGAGACGTTAACCTGGCCTCACTCATGATCTCGGTCCATGACTTGGCCGAGAACAAGGCCTACACCTGGGGGGGACGTCTCGGTGGTTTTGAAAGCGAAGGATCCGAGGCTCAACAGAAAGCTCACGGTGCCCGAGTTCACGCTCGCTTTCGGCATGTTTAGGGACGTGCTGTGCTCAGCCTCCCCCGGCAGACGGGAGGAACTGGACCTCTACCTCCATTTGATCGTAGACCTGGGCCACAAATACGGTGGCTCAGCGTTCTACGACTATCATCGGTCCTTCTCGGCCAAAGCCGCAGCCAGATTCTCACAGTTTCATTTGACAACGGACTGGAGCGTAGTGGACACGGAGTTGTTCTGCCGCCACTTCGCGGGTCTTCGCTCCCCGCTATGTGCTGTCTGTCAGTCAGCGTCCCACACCACGGTCTGGTGTGCCAACATAGCCTCTGTCCATCCGATAGCTAGCACGGCCTCTACCAGCACGAGCCAGGCTCAGCAGGCCCCGGCGCAAGGGCAAAAGGTGGACAAGTTGGGATGTCCGGTGCGGATGGTTGGGGGAGCCGCCATTTGCAACAAATTCAATTACGGCTCCTGCAATTTCAGCCAGTGCCGGCTCTTGCACGTTTGCACCTTATGCCAGAGGGCGCACCCCAGGATTCTATGTGAGGTCAAACAGAAGAACCACGACTAAGCCGGGTCAATGCCCTTTGGCTCGGTGTTTACTTGACCTCACACCCCACTCCGTCACTCGCCAGCTACCTCATCCGGGGTTTCACCAATGGGTTTCATACCGGGCTCATCACCCTGCCCCACTCCACCCACGAATGTCCGAACCTACGCTCAGCAGCAACAGATGTGCCAGCGATTGACGTCCTTCTGCAGACGGAGTTGGATCGGGACTTCTTGATAGGCCCGTTCAGTCAGTCTCCCTTTAACATCTGGAGGGTTAGCCCTATCGGGCTTGTACAGGGAATATTTTTTCAAATAAAACGTCTGGTGTATGATCTGTCAGCGCCTCATTCTTCCGTCGCTCCCAGTCTCAACTCGCTCGTCCCCTCATCAAGTGGAGGGAGCGATATTGTTTTGCGACCAATTTGACCTTCGGGTCTAAGAGTAGCCCTTGGGCAGCCAGGGCAGATCTGGCCATGGGGGAACACTTACTTGGTAATTGGAACGGTGTGTCCCTGTTCATCCCAGTCATGTCCACGCAGTCACCTCAGGTGGTGACCGATGCGGCGACATCCACAGGATGCGCCGCCATTTTTGGCCATTTGTGGTTCACCGCCCCTTGTCCTCCTCAATTATTAGCCACACCAGGCTTCACTACCACGTCAGCCCTCTTTGAGCTCTTCCCCATCGTAGCAGCCGCTCACCTATGGGGTCACCATTGGTCTGGACAGACTGTGGCTTTCACGACAGACAATCAAGCCACAGCCAAGATCATCAGCAAGGGCAGGCCTAAATCCAGGCCCGTCATGTCCTTCCTCCGCAGACTGGTCCAGCTGTCCCTACAGCATCAGTTCAATGTTTACTGCTCATTCATTCCAGGGAAGTTTAACTCAGCGCTTATTGTCATTCTCACCTAGCACTGTCACACAGCACGATACGCCTGTACGTGGCCGGGGTGCCGCACTACTTGTCGCTTCAAGACCCCGCGAGGCCTTCGGTGTTCTCCTGCCACGCAGTGAGGGCTCTACTACGGGGAGTGCAGAAACACCAGCCGCCAGTCAGCCCGAAGCGGCTGCCTACCACGGGGGAGATCTTCAAGGGAATGTCTGACATCCTGGATAGGTCCCCTTTCGGTCTCCTCCTCAGCACCGTCCTGCAGGCTGCGATACACATGGCGTTTTATGGGTTTCTATGGCCAGCGAGTTCACTCGCAGCCACCCAGCCGGTCCAGCCTTGCATAGAAGTAGTCTCTGCCGCCACCAGGATCACTACGTCCTTCACTTGGCGACATCCAAAACTCAGCAGCGAGGTTCCGGAGTAGATGTTCACCCGTACAGGACTCACAACAACTGGTGCCCAGTTGCCGTGTTAAACCGTTTGACGGCACTGCTATCCGACCGCCCAGGGTCCAGTCCGCTTCTACCCTTTCCGGTATAACCCCTCAACTCGTCGCAGTTCGTGGAACATGTCTGGGTCCTTCTCGGCAATCTTCAGTTGGACCCCAGCCAGTACTCCGGGCATTCATTCCGGATTGGGGCGGCCACGACGGCCTCAAGACAGGGGGTTCCGGACCATGTGATCAAGGAACTGGGTCGGCGGAAATCGGCCTGCTTCTCTCGCTACATTCCTGACCCACAGTTAGAGATGGCTCAGGCCTTTGCTCGTCTTAATCAGTCACATTACCTTTAATAAATAATTATCCCCTACCTGAAGGTTTTGCCCCCTTATTTTGGTGTACCATACGGTAGACCAAGGCACACTTTCAGGTCTATTTCATGTTGGTGAGTTTTGTGTTGTTCCTATATGTCATCTTTACTCATGTCGTCCGTAGGGCTCTAGACCATAAATTGGAAGGCCGGGTACCGGCCTGAAGTTATGGGAGGAGCCCGGAGGGTATTTAAGCAGCCCAAAGGCCGCCGGTCTTTGTCGGTTTCCTGTGCGTGATACCCACCCACCCTCCCCTTTTAAAAGCCTCTTCCAAGTATTCTTACCTCGGACTGAATACTCATTCCACATTATTCCATAACTACTTCTTATCATTCTTTATCTAGGGTATGCCCCCTTATTTTGGTGTACCATACGGTAGACCAAGGCACACTTTCAGGTCTATTTCATGTTGGTAAGTTTTGTGTTGTTCCTATATGTCATCTTTACTCATGTCGTCCGTAGGGCTCTAGACCATAAATAAGATTAATCATTTCTTCTAGTGATTTTTTTCTAGCTGTACACAGACTGCGGTGCATGTAGGGTAGAAAAAAATACTGCGCTATCTGTAAAAGGAAAAAAGCTGCTGCTCAAGATGTTATACTACACCAATATGTGACAATAAAAAGAAGGAGCTGCACTGAAATAAATGACCACACCAAATTAATAACAAACCTAATAAATGATGTGTAAATAAACTTAAATAAATTTAAATTAATATTGCAATATTGAAACAATATCATATAGTGAATAATTGTGATAAGAATAAACAAATCAAATTGCTATTACAATCATAAGAGCATGACGCTAAATGTGATAAAAAATCATTAAAAAATAAAAAAATATCATTCCAAAAAAAGAGTCCGTATCATAAAAATATCATAATTGAAAGTGATGAATATCAAAGTGTCCAAAATTCTCCATGAATCATATGAAAAGTGACTTCCACACAGACTGAAAAGTGAAGAACCTCCACCACATAGACACACTGCCGCTTACCAGAACTCGGTGGTCCCTTATTACAGGGGACCACACTGTGCAGATGGCTCTAACCCCAGCCTGGGATGTAAATGGCAATAATCTGAACTCCTTAACCCCAATGGGAACGTCTCCACTCGTAGCAAATATATACCCGGAAGTGTCACCAGCTCAAGGATATTCGCAAGGTAGCAAGTGTATGGCAGGTACCAAAAAGAATAAATAAACTCACATAGCATAAGATCCTTTAAACATTTAATGTGTCCGCATAGACAAATGAACACTTACGAGAAAATGGTTTAAAAACAGCACAAAGCGAGCCGGCCAGCCTCGCAAACAGCCAGTGGTTTCCGGGACTCGGCGTATAGCGGTGACGGCAGTACGTCGCTCCTCCTCCATATCTGTTTCGTCATCAACAGCACGTCGTCACGTGCCCGGTTTCATATGATTCACAGAGAATTTTGGACACTTTGATATTCATCACTTTCAATTATGATATTTTTATGATACGGACTCTTTTTTGGAATGATATTTTCTTCTTTTTTTTGATTTTTTTTATCACATTTAGCGTCATGCTCTTATGATTGTAATAGCAATTTAATTTGTTTATTCTTATCACAATTATTCACTATATGATATTGTTTCAATATTGCAATATTAATTAAAATTTATTTAAGTTTATTTACACATCATTTATTAGGGTTGTTATTAATTTGGTGTGGTCAGTTATTTCAGTGCAGCTCCTTCTTTTTATTGCGGTGCATGTAGGGTTGCCATTCAGATAAGACACCAAATGAGTTTAATTACAATGTTAATCAGCCACACAACCTGTGTAATTAATATGTGTTCGGTTTTAAAGGGATGAGGTGGCAACCCTGGGTGCATGTTCAGTGCAGAGAGAACATACTTGGCCTACAAGAGATCAACAAAGTGCCTCAATAATATACTCTAGAGGCATCATTAGTACCTTAAAAAAGATGATGCCAGTTCGGAGAAAGAACAGGACAGAGAAGAGTCAGGGAGTACAGAGCTGTCACCACTGGATGAGGGCAACCTAAGTCTGCAATAACGTCCAAGAAGCAAGCGTCTTGAGAAAGCATGCTAATCACACGAAACCGTCATTGGCCCGATATGTTTTAATTGTTTGTTTTAATTGGTTTTGAGCCTTTGCTGCAAATAAAGTATTAGGCAGAGACTGGTCTTGGCTTTTATCTTTGCTCAAAGATTCCATCTATGAGTGAGCACTAGGGACCACACGTGAATCCAAGGTAATATAATGAGATCCCTCAGAGCTTTTTCTCTATTGCATTAGTCATCTTTTACAACGTCTCTCAGTATATTGACTTTTTGCCACAATGTGCAATGCCAGCATGCCCTTCATACTTGAACATTATGGCAAGCGCTCCTGCAGCCCCCTTTCTCCCAGGATGCAGTGCTAGGCCTTGATCAGCCAATCCCAAGGCTCAGACACCTTCACATGGGGGAGGAGAGCAGGTCATTAAGGCTTTGTAAGCTCTGACACCGACCACCATGGAGCTTACACAAAGATTAGGCCCAGGGTTCTGACAGACAAATGGATCGGTGGAGGTGTGCAACAATGGAGACTATTAATGGGGAAAAGGAGATGGTTTGGGGACGGCTATCAAGAGAACCTGTCACTTTGCCCTGTATGAGCATTTCCTTTAAAGTTTATGCAAAAACAAGTGGTGTTTCACCCATCTATTTTTCCTGGTGACCATTGTCATTGTGACAGAAAGTAGGGAGAAATCATACATTTTAGAGTGGAGATACAATTAACTCCTATGCAACCAAACCAATTTCTTATTGCACTATCCAATTAATATAAATATATCTGTATATCTTTCTTTAGCGCTGCTGCCAAATCACATGGGTTCACATTACATTAACTCATAACATACATCAAAAACAATCATGAAATTAGTGCAGCACTTGATTATTTTTCATGTCTGTTACATTTTATAGTTGCCATGAGAGCAGTCGGAGAGGGGAAACCTTTCAATGGGAAAACGTTTTAGTGACAATCCTCACTTTGAGGAGATTTTCTCCAACTTCCTGCTGCATCTCCAAGACAGGAAGTGAAGGGAAATCTCTCTAGCTGGACACAGAAAGCAAAAAATTACCCAAAATGGGCTTTAGCCCTTCCTTACTTTATGCACACAGTATTTACAAAAAAAAAGGTCTATACATACACTTTAAATAAAATACATTTGTACCATAGCTATTATCATTTTTCTTTTAAGAAACAATAATGCACAACAACAAAGACTTCTAAGGGCGCGGACAGCTCTATATCGGTTACAGAACATTAGCAGGGATGAAATCAATACTTCTAAGAACAATCGTTGCCTGATAAAATGATACAGAATTGGTATACATGTAACACAATATATGTACCGTATATGAATATTTTAATGTTACAGAGGAATGCAGTGAACAGTGCCTACAGGTCAGAAAATAATCCATAGGATGTGCCATGCTGCCATCCTCACCTCTAACCTCACGGACTTCACAGAAGACAAATTAGAAATAACTGGGGATGAATGGAGTGATTTTGCTGAACTTGACTCCACAGCATCGAAATTTCATCAAAATGACTCTCAAATTTCACAGTGTGGTCTACTTAAAAGTGTAACTAAAGGGAATGTTTTTCATTTTAGATTATGGTAAGGAAGGGTTTTAACCCCTGTAAGGGTTTTTTTTTTTTTTTTGCCATCTGGGTCCCATTGGGGAAATTTACCTTCCCTTTCTGTCCCATAGCCAAAACAGAAAGTGAGAAAATTCAAAGGCAATCTTGGAGCATCATCAGGGTCAACAGAACTAGTGTCCCCATTGAAAGATTTCCCCCCTACTACTGTTCTGATGTCAACCCAATATTTGGGATTTTCTTTTACTTTCAATTTTCATGAAAACGGTTAACAAGACAAATCGAGAGGCTGAATCTCAGCAATAAAAACCTGACAGGTGTTCTAACCCCTCCCCACTCTAGCCAAAATTACACTTTAATGCGGCGTACACACGGTTGGAATTTCCACTGGAAACAGTCCGATGGGAGCTTTTCATCGGATTTTCCGATTGTGTTTATGCCCAACGGTCTTTTTCTGTCGGAATTTCCGACGGACTTTGAATTGAGAACCTGTTCTCAATTTTTCAGACGGAAAACCTTTCTATCGGATTTTCCGATCGTGTGTATGCAATTCCGACACGCAAAATTCCGACGCATGCTCGGAAACAATTCGACGCATGCTCGGAAGCATTAAACTTCCCTTTTATAGTGCTGTCGAACGTGTTTTATGCCGCTGTGTTATTGACAGTCGGAATTTGGTGTGACCGTATGTAGGCAACACAGCTTGAGCGGAATTCCGTCGGAAAAACCGCCAGAGTTTTTTCCGACGAGAATTCCGATCGTGTGTACGCGGCATAAGTCAAACTTGCTTGAAGAAATATCACCACAAGTTTGTTAGAAAGCAAAGCCATGTCAACACACAAGACATACATATGTGGGCAAGTAGGAGGCAGACTTACAACAAACCTTCAATAGGAAATCCATCTGGGATAGTTTAGCCATGTGAGAAGTGCTTCCCTGGCTGCTCCTCCATTGGCAGGGCTAGGACAAGGGGTGGGCAGGAGGGCTTGGCAGGGCTAGGACAAGGGGTGGGCAGGAGGGGAAGACTACCTGGATGCACCCATTGCATGCTCCAGATAAGTGGCTGCAACCAGTGTGCTGTCACAGTGTGCTCCAACATGCCCACTCTTGACCTTATTGGCCCACAAATGGCATGAACAGCACATTACGCATTCACAATTACCTTCTAGCTGCGAGAAAACAGGTGATTTTCTACACAATTGTCTGATTGTCTATTGTCAATCAATTCCAATCATGGGTAGCCAGAGCAAAGCGGCAGAGAATGGATGCAGGCCAGTACATCCATTCATCAGCATTCATTAGCCATAGAGGAGGGGGATGCAGTTCCACATTCTTGCCCTGGGTGCTGGATGAACCTGTCCCAGTACTGTCCATTGTACACATGCTATACTGTTTATCCTGCCACAACTTTTTGGTTTGCCTTCTCAAATTGTTATTATTTCAAAAAGACATCCTTAAAAACTACCCGCAAGCGGTTGGCCGTGTGGCCATATTAGGTCAATTATGACATGACCATCCCAACCCCTTTGTGTATGTGGAGCCCCACCTGCAGCTCATTGGCCCGACACTGACAGCTGACTTTCGGGTTTGGATAAACATAGGTTTTGTCCGAACCTGGACTCAAATCCAACCTCATCCCTATTAAAAAGTATACAATATTTTGTATCTGAAGTGCCTTTATTTTTACAGAATGTATCCCTTTTTCAAACTGCTTTTTTTTTTTATGCTTTATCAATAAAAAATGCTTGGAATGGAGACATAGTTTACATAATTTAGGCCCCTTTCACAATGGGGTGGTGGGTGCGTCGGCTATTTTTAGCTGCGCTTTACCGTCAATTTTGCTGCGCTATTCGGCCGCTAGCGGGGTGCTTTTACCCCCCGCTAGCGGCTGAGAAAGGGTTAAAACCACCTGCAAAGCACTGCGGCAGCATCGCTTTGCCGGCGGTATAGCCACGCTGCTCATTGATTTCAATAGGCAGGAGCGGTGGAGGAGTGGTATACACACTGCTCCAAAGATGCTGCTAGCAGGACTTTTTTTAGCGTCCTGCCAGCGCACTGCTCCAGGACTTTCACATTGGAGACACAGGAGCGGCTCTTTCAGGGCGCTTTGCAGGTGCTATTTTTAGCGATGTAGCGCCTGCAAAGCGCCCCAGTGTGAAAGGGGTCTAAAGGTAATCTGCAACACACTAAAGAAAAAAAAATGGCAGCCTCCAAAAAGGGAATAAGAAGCAAAATCCAGCAGGAGCTACAGAGTATAAAAGATAAGAGAGACACCTTTAAGTGTAGCAATATGGTTACATTTAATGAAGGCACAACAATTAGCAACTCACATGGTTGATGATTAAAAGGGGCACATCCAAGTACAGTATGTAAGCATCTGGGGTAAAGCTGTTCATATAGACCATCATAGACCATCTTCCACACTGCCTGGTCTCACAGATGTCAGTCTGCAATCGTGACCAGGGCGATCTGAAAGTGAGGCTTGAGACGCTCATTAAGTGCAGCGTGGAAGGGACGACATCAATGGCGGTGCGGAGGACGGTCTATGTGGACAGTTCTACCCCGTATGTCTGCATACTTAGATGTGCCTGTTTTAATCATCAACCATGTGAGTTTCTAAATGTTGTACCTTTATTAAATGTAACCATATTGCTACACTTAGAGGCGCCTCTCTTCTCTTTTATACTCAGTTGTGACGTGATGCTACTTGTATATCAAAATGTATTTAAAAATGTTGCTTGTCTTGCAAAACGCCCTCAAACCAAGTTACTCTCAAACCAAGGTTTTACTGTATTTTATACTCTGGTGGTGTGACTTGTTAAAGTCCCATGGGCTATAAATAGTTGTGTAAGTATATTGCTATTAGTCTTTAGGAAACAAATTCTCCTGCGCTCTGGTGTCTAGTCTCTCAATACGTGATGCAATCAGCTTCATAAAGTAATGCCTGGTGTCTTGCAGCCCTCCTCAGAATAATGGGTATTCATATACTAAAGAAAAAAAAAGAAGAAAAGGAGGGCGCACAGACCTTGTGCATTCCCACTACAAAAGCTTTATTTGAATATAAAACAGCAAAATTTATAGTAAAATAGTAAAGCAAGTCCACCATTCTGAACTTCAATAAGCCAGGACTTGATGTTGAGTGGACCTAACGATTCCTCAAAAAATGGCTGACGCGTTTCTGGGGAGAACCTCTTTCCTCAGAGCCTAAAACGGGCAAAACAACCCTTTTGCCCGTTTTAGGCTCTGAGGAAAGGGGTTCTCCCCAGAAACGTGTCAGACATTTTTTGAGGAATCGTTAGATCCATTCAATATCAGGTCCTGGCTTGTTGAAGTTCGGAATGGTGGACTTGCTTTACTATTTTTGCCTTCTATCAATACTCGTTTGTGAGTATAAATTTTGCTGTTTTATATTCAAATAAATTTTGTAGTGGTAATGCACAAGGTCGGTGCGCCCTCCTTTTCTTCTTTTTTTTCATTAGTCTTTAGGCCAGGGGTTTTCAACCAGGATTCCTCCGGAGGTTTCTAGGGGTTTCTTGAGCAATGAGCAATTTCTGCCTCTTATGCCGTGTACACACGACCGGACTTTGACAGCAAAGGTCAGACGGAACGAATCCGTCAGACAATTCGATTGTGTGTGGGCTCCATAGGACTTTTGCTGTCGAAAAATCCGGTAGGACTCCGCTGAACCCAGTTCCTATCGAAAAATCCGCTCGTCTGTGTGCTAGTCCGACGGACAAACAACGACGCTAGGGCAGCTATTGGCTACTGGCTACGAACTTCCTTATTCTAGTCCAGTCGTACGTCATCACGTTCAAATCCGTTGGACTTTAGTGTGATTGTGTGTGGTCAAGTCCATTCATTCAGAAAGTTTGTCGTAACTCAGTTGAAAGTCTGTCGTA
This sequence comes from Lithobates sylvaticus, assembly GCA_028564925.1. Classification (NCBI taxonomy): domain Eukaryota; kingdom Metazoa; phylum Chordata; class Amphibia; order Anura; family Ranidae; genus Lithobates; species Lithobates sylvaticus. Next base: position 532,103,882 of record CM053028.1, read on the forward strand.
AAGACCGTCGAACCTAGTCCGTCGAAAAGTCTGCTCGTGTGTACGTGGCATAAGATACGTTCCCACTGACACCATTGATCTTTTTAGCTATATGTAAGGGAGTAATTATTCCCAATGACCACAACTGTAAGGAGCATTCTTCCCACTCACCATCCCACTAATGTATCATGAGTTGTACATATAGTAATTTTTAGCAGGGGTTCCCTGAGACCGAAAAATTATTTCAAGGGTTCCTCTGTGTTTAAAAGGTTGAGAGTGCCTAGGCACATTCACATACCAGGAAGTGCACTACCAATATTTAGAAGGAAGAAAAGCTGCATTCATCATGGTGCTGCTTAGGCACTAACAACATTTCTAGCTGTTCCTTAAAACATATCAAATCTTCAGTTTTTGAGTTCAGTTCCACTTTAACTGCCAGCCATCAGGGGTAGAGGAACACTAACTAAAGAAAATGTAATAGTAACATAAATGTGTTGTTACCTTTACCAATAAAACTAGTAGGGGGTTCAATTTGGATTTAAAAACGCTACAGGCAGAAAATATTTTTACAATAATAAGGAAAAATACAGACAACCGATACTCTAACAAATAAGATGTATTTATTAAGATACATATTTATAAAGCATCAATGAAAGTCTAATTCTAACATATAAAACAAAATGAGGTATTCCATTATCCATACATTTGTAGGTTTACCCATCTTTCATTTCTGCTGCTGCCGTGAACACGGGCGCCATACAAGGTAAAATTGGGGCATATTTCTCCTCCCTACCCCTCTTGGAGCCACAGATGCACAACCACCCATAGAAATCAATAGCTGTAGGTGGGTATGCACTAAACATGCACCCAGAGGTGTGGGTCCGTACGCACATGTTTATGCAAATACCAGTGTATACCCGTATACAGCCATTGGTTTCCACTGGAGGCTGTACACAACACCTGTGGTTCCTGGGCGGAGTAATAATCCTGAATTTTATATTGTACGGTGTCAGACGCCTATGTACATGAGACCCGTAAACCACTGATAGTGGAAATGGGGTTGGCTGTCATGGGTTACTGCATTTTGCACATTACTCTTTGCCAAGCCTCATTTAAAGTGATTGAACCCTGGCTCCTACCCTTTTTAATATTTGCATACAAAATTAAGGTTTCCTTTTTAGAATAATAAGCTGTTAGTAAAACAACAATATCAGAACCGATTCAATCGCCGCGGGAATACCCGTGATCGTGTCACGGAGCTGAAGAACGGGGAGATGCTAAACTGATGTAAACAGCATCTCCCCGTTCTGCCTAATGACAGCACACTGATCGTCTGCTCCCTGTCATCGGGAGCAAATGATCAGTGTGGTGTCACACATAGCCACGCCCCCAGACAGTTAGAAACACGCCCCTAGGATACAATTAACCCCTCCCGCCCCCTAGTGGTTAACCCCTTCACTACCAGTGACATTTTTACAGTAATCAATGCAATTTTATAGCATTGATTGCTGTATTAATGCCAATGGTCCCAAAAATTTGTCAAAATTGTCCGATGTGTCTGCCATAATGTAGCAGTCCCGATAAAAATCACTGATCGCCGCCATTACTAGTAAAAAAAAAAAAATATTAATAAAATAGCCATAAAACTATCCCCTATTTTGTAGACGCTTTAACTTCTGCGCAAACCAATCAATAAACGCTTATTGCGATTTTTTTTTATTAAAAATATGTAGAAAAATATGTATCGGCCTAAACTGAGGAAAAAAATGTTTTTTTATATATTTTTGGGGGATATTTATTATAGCAAAAAGTAAAAAATAATGCATTTTTTCAAAATTGTCGCTCTTTTTTTGTTTATAGCGCAAAGGTGATCAAATACCACCAAAATTAAGCTCTATTTGTGGGAAAAAAATTACATCAATTCTGTTTGGGAACCACGTCGCACAACCGCAGAATTGTCAGTTAAAGCGGCGCAGTGCCGAATCGCAAAAAACACTCTGGGCTGAAGTGGTTAAATAAAATAAAAAATCTGATAAAAAAATAAAAATCATTGATTTATATCCACCCTGCTTTCAACTCAGTTCAGTGTTAGCCTATGGGGCCATGAAGGCATTTAGATCCGTATTTTAAAAGCAGCGTTTAGAGGCATTAAAAAAAAAATGCCCCAAAGCTGCATTTGGAGAAGAGCGCCTAAACGCACGCATATGCACGTACATTTATTCTAGTGGCTTCTGAATACCTTACACCTATAAAAATGTGCATAGACATTTGTACATAAGCACATAAACATGCGACATTAAAGGCATTTTTTTCTAGCAACATATTTGGAGCATAAATTGATACGCCCCGTGTGCATTAAGCTGTAAAGGGTAAGCTCACATTTTCATGAAGAGTTAAAAGGTGAACTAACTCCAGATATCCTGGACTCCCCTGCACATAACAGCCAAGATGCCCCATGCTTCCGGAGTAGCCGTCCATACACCATACATTGCAATGCACAGCCTGGAGTGAGTATCCATCATAATGCTCACGTAAGCGATCATGTCACTGCAATGACCAATGAGAAATGCTTCTTTCTTCATGGACACCTTACCGAATCAAGAAGCTTCAGATGTGCTTCTTATTGGTCAGTATGGTCCAAGGTCCGTGCGGAGCAATGAGCACTTGCCATTGCAAGCATTATGATGAATACTCACTACACCGGTAGCACAGGGCATTGCGGCTGCTATGTGCAATGGGGTTAGAGAGGTGGCCAGAATATTTGGAGGTAGTTCACCTTCTTATTTTCATTTTCAAGGTGAATTTACCCTGTAAGCAGAAATAAGTCATTTTTAGCAAATCTAGCTTGAGCTTTTTTTTTTTGCGTACACCGAGAATCAGGAATCTTCACTCAACTGCTGCAGGCATTCTTTTTCTCTTATTCAGTTGGACTCTTCACCTTGTAGACACTGAAATGATAAGAATCTTATTCTGAGTCTGTGTTCACACCGAATAGCGCATAAGAATTTACAAGCATACGGGGGGGGGGGGGGGGGATCAACAGCAGGTATATTCTGTACCTAGAATGAAAAAAAAATTAAAATGAAAATGAAAGCAACCGCCTCATCTATGGACTGGGGAGGGCGGCCATCTGCATACAGACATTGTAGGCCTTAGGCCTTTACAGTAATGCCCCGTACACACGTCGGAAATTCAGACAGAAAATCTCCAATCGGACCATGTTGTCAGAAAATCCGACCGTGTGTGGGCTCCATTGGACCTTTTCCGATCGTGTGTAGAGAATTCCGACAGACAAAGTGCCACGCTCAGATCAAATTACAAGACCAAAGCTATTGGCTACTAGCTTCTACGTAGTTCCGTCGTATGCAACGAACGTCACCACGTTCAGAATGATCATATTTTCTGACCGTGTATGCAACACCAGTGTCGGACAAAATCTTACGGAAAAAATCAGACGGATTTTGTGGTCGGAATTTCCGACCGTGTGTACGGGGCATTAAGCCTCGAAAAGGGCGAAACACATCTGAGGAGTTCTCTACGGGTGGAAAACAGAAGCTGAAGCCACCTTTTACTCATTTCATTCACATTTATGTAACAAAGTCATGTGACGATACGCGTGAGGGAGGAAGTCAGGTGCCTATTGTTTACTTCCGGTTTTTCGGCCGGAGGACCGGAAGTTCGTCCATCATATGCGGTTTCATGCTGTTTTTATGTGAGTGGATATTTTTACATTAAAAGTTGTTTTAATTTACTTCACATTGGAGCGCTTTTCTTTGTCCCTTACCCACTTATGCTGATCTGATCTGGGAGTGATCCCTGCAGTCTGGAGTGACGTTTGGATGGGATATGGGGACCGGAGCATGTTACAGGAGAGCCCATAGGAATACATAGGAGGACACACCAGGATAGTCACCAGGACCAATACCCAAAGTTACCTGCTTTACTAGGCCTGTAGAGGCCGCTATTAGAGGTGAGAGGTTGGGGGAAACAGTGAAAACAACACGGAGCACTTCTGCACAGAATATCACTGAACTCTGATTTATATATCACATTGGAACTCTCTATTTGTTTTACTCTTATCAAGAATTTCCATTCTTAAAACGGACTGTGCTGGCATCTTTGCCCTGTTGCCATTCCTGTGCAATTTTTTTTTTTTTTTCTATCAAACTTGGATTTGCAGTGCACCACTGAGTTGATCCTCGTTCTTCTGAAGATTCCCCATATTTAATGAATTACCTTCTCAGCGCACCACTGAGTTGATCCTCTTTCTTCTGAGGATTCCCTTTACTTAATGAATTACCTGCTCAGTGCACCACTGAGTTGATCCTCCTTCTTCTGAGGATTCCCCTTATTTTATGAATTACCTTCACAGTGATTTAGTCTGAATCACTTATTGCAGTCACTTTGCTGTTATCGCAGATGTTTATGCACGTTTATTTAGTTATTTGTTCTTGCACTTCCTAGACCAGCATTTTGGTCTTTCTCACTATTTTTGCACGTTGCACTGTGCACTTTAGATTTTTACGTTATATAGTCACAGAAGGCATTTCCTTCCTATTTTAGTTCATTCATCACATTGCCTGGGATTGTACATCACAAATATTTTAACATCATCATTGAAGATTTTATCTCAGCACGTTTTTAATAGTCATTCATTTACCATATTATCACATTGCTATCAATTTTAAGAGATTTTTTTATCCCAGCGCACTTTTATTGGTCATATTTATTGATCACACTTCTGCACTTATTCCTTTATTCACATTTTATATATTTATTTATTGCTATTGAAGATATTGTCATTTGTTGATACATTGTTTATCCATTCAGATATGATATTTGCATTTTATGTAAAATTGATCAAATTATAATTAAGGTCACCCATCTTTTGGAATTTACACGCCTGAAGAGTTCCCAGAGGTTATCTTTATAGTGGTTAGCGCCACATACCCCCTTTTTATATATATATATCTGAAAGGATGTCAGAGCATGAACTTACCAAAGGAAAACGTAGCTTTGAACCCTTTTCTGTTGGTGTCGGAGTTGCTGGAGAATTGGAGCACTACCATTGGCCCACTGGAGGTTATGACCAGGTCAGATCTCTTTCCACAGTAGACACCGAGGAGCGGCGCATTAAGGTTCCCACCATCTATAATCCTCAGGAAGTCATTTGAGCATTTGGAAGATGACTCAATGTCAAATTCACTGAAGGTCAACAATACCTGAAAAATTATTCATTATTTTAAAACATGCTTATAAAAGGTATTTCACGTTTCATACAGAA
>CM053028.1:532109644-532160006 GCA_028564925.1 Lithobates sylvaticus
GTACTCATGAAACACTATATCTAGAGTGAACTGAGAGTATTACATTGTGCATAACATGTAAATAAACAAATAGTATATGAATATTGTAATGTGAACTAGTAACATGTGAATACGATGATCACGTGTCCAATATAGGGGTGATCAGTAAAAATAATGTCCAAACAGTGAAGGAAAAAAATAAACACCAAAATAGTGGACTTCATAAGAAGTACAAAACAGATTACAGCGCACACATTCAAGAATGATATTTCTCCTGCAAGGCTAGTTAAAAACACCTGAACATATTCAAAAAAATACAGGGGTTTGGTCACACTATATGGTCATATAGTGCTAAGCCCACTTACTGCATCAAAGTACCCCGAGTAGTGGGTCCTACCCTAGTAATGAATGAATGATTTGTATAGCGCTGCAAATGCGAACTGAATCGCCTCAAGGCGCTTGTCTGCTCTTGTTGTCCTGCAATATTAGAAGAGGTGGGTCTTGAGTTTTTTCCTGAAGGCCTGATGGTTTTCTTCCAAGCGGATGTTGTTCGGTAGAGCATTCCATAGCCGAGGTCCCTGTACTGCGAATCTTCGTTCTCCCTTCGATTTGTATCGAGCTTTGGGGATGAGAAGGCGGTTCTGGTTTGTCGATCGAAGGCTGCGATTTGGTATGTATTTTTCTATTTTCTCACAAAGGTATTGAGGAGCATTTCCTTGTGTACATTTGTGGGTGAGGCAGAGGGTCTTAAATGTGATTCTATCTTTTACCGTCAGCTAATGGAGGGTCCTTAGGGATGGGGAGATAGATTCCCAGGGTTTCTTTCCGGTGACTAGTCTTTCTGCTGTGTTTTGGACGACTTGAAGGCGTGCAATCTGGTAATCCGGTAATCATATGTAGGAGGGAGTTTGCGTAGTCGAGACGCAAATTGATGATAGTTCCTACTACTACTGCTTTCTCCTTTTCCGGAATGAATCGGATGAGTCTGCGTAGCATGCAGAGGAGATGATGGGATCCGCTGATTACTGATCCTATTTGTGCCTCCATGGTCATCTCTGAATCAAAGATGACTCAGAGGCTTTTGGCTTTGGTGCTTGGGAGGATGGTCTGACCAAGGATGGTTGGGGGTGTCCATGGGGTCTTCGTTTTTTTTCCTTCGGTTTGCGTCGAGGAGCAGTAGTTCTGTTTTTGATCCATTTAGTTTGAGGGAGCTAGTGGTCATCCAGTCATCTATCAATGTGAGACATTTTCCTAGTTCCTGGTATTGGTGTTTTTGTCCGGTGATACGGAAGTACAGTTGAGTGTCGTCCGCGTATGAGTGGTATTTTTTAAAGGTATAATTTTGAAGAGTGGCCGGATGTAAATGTTGAAGAGTACTGGTGACAATGGTGATCCTTGAGGGACTCCATAAGAAATTGCCCGGGTTTCCGAAGTGAAGGCTCCTAGTTTCACTGTCTGTGACTGGTTTCCTCAGAAGGAAGCGAACCATGGCAGATCTCCATCTGTAACTCCTGCCACTTCCTTGAGGCGGCTGAGAAGAGTGTTGTGGTCCACTGTGTCGAACGCCTCGCTAAGATCCAGCAGTACCAGAAGACACGATCCTCCATCATCTGCTGCTTCTAGGGCGTCATCCCATATTTTCAGAAGTGCCGTTTCTGTGCCATGGCCCAGTCGGAAGCCTGATTGTAGTGGGTCCAAGAGCTTGTGTGTGTCCAGGTGAAGTTGAAGCTGTTGTACTACTTTTTTTTCCATAATCTTGGAAATAGTGTTCAGGCTTGTTACCGGTCTGCAATTGTTCGGATCTTTGGGGTCGAGGTTGGGTTTCTTTAGCAGTGGTTTGACGATGCCTTGCTTGAGGGAAATAGGAACCAACCCTTCTTTGAACGACTGATTTACTAGGTGTGTAATAGCGTGGGCCAGAATGTCGGAGCATTCTTTCAAGAGTTTTGTGGGAATGATGTCGTTTGGCGATGTACTGTCTCGGAGGCTCTTGATGATGTTTTTGGTTTCATCCGTGGTGATTGGGGTAAGCGAAAAATATGGTGCTTGTGCGTTGTGCATGTAAAATTCCTTACCTGGGTTTGGTTGAGTAGAATTGGTTGTTGTTTTTTTTTGTTGAATTATTTTCTGAATGTTGTCTATTTTGTTGATGAAAAAATCCGATAACTCGTTGCAGTATTCTTGAGTTTCGTTTTCTAGGGGCTCAAGGCAGGTGGGGTTCATAGTCTGGGCGACTAGTTTGAAAAGTTCCCGTGGCCGGTTTAAGGCTTTTGAGAGGTTGTTTGAGGCATGTTCTTTTTTTGCTGTGAAAATTGCTTTAATAATAGAAAGTTTTGTACTTAATGTCGGTCTTATAGCAGCACCATCTTGAATTTAAACGCATTTTAGGGTGTGCCCTCCAAATATGTTTTTGTATATTGTAGTGTAGCACTGACCCCCAAAGAAGCTGCTGAATTTTTCTGGGCTTACCGATACCTCCTCCAGCTCGTAACTCGTTGTTCTTGTCTAGGGGTTCCCAGGGTTTATACCCAGTAACTGTAGAGACCGACACTTGAATTCCTTTAGGAATTTTTATTTGCTTAAAACGTTGAACAGAAACACAGTCTCTCAGTTGGGAAAAGAGGGTAGGGTATAGAAGCTCAGGCACTATGGAACTGCTGACACTCAATAAATGTCTCTCTCAATATGATCCAGGGAGTAGCCACTCGCAACTGGATAACTCAACTGTTGGATAAATCCTTGCTTGTGAATCTAGCAGCCAACAAGTGATTTTAGCTTAGCAAAGTCTCTGCAACAGACTTGGTCGTGAAACTTTAGATGAACACAAAAGTCTCTCACAGGAACTTAGTTGCAACGGAAGGATAAAGTTAGGAACTGTCTTACAGCACCAGTATCTTGCAGCCGGTCCGGCGCTACCGTAAGAAATGCGGATTCAATTAGTGTCCTTACAGCTCAGCTTCCAGGCTCTTACCGAGCAGCCAGACTTGTGCGTGGCCCTCTTCTGAAGAGTCCTCCCCTGGTTGCATGTGGAGTTGCTGGGCCTCTCCAAAACCCGAGATGGCACCGGAACACTTTAGAATCCTCCTTCCAGTTACTGTGCCTTGAACTAGCCAGTTCCGAGGCTCGGAAATGGATGGATCCGCACCTTAGGCCATGAGGGCCTCTGGGGGCTGGTCAGGAGGACCAGGACCACGGAGTCAGCAACAACTTCTGGACCGGAACCCCGAATCACGTGACTTCAGAACCTTAAGTACGCTCTCCCGGGATACACAGCGAGACAAACGCGCCCACTGATTGGCTCTGAGAAAAGATTGGTACCCAATGCGTCCAACCAGGCTGCGTTCTGCGGTCTGTCACAGGTGCGCACCCCACCTATGACCAGGCAGAACTTCAATACAGCCCAGCCAAACTAAAGCATAATCTAGCACAATTACCCCAAGACTTAACTATAGTCTTGGGAAAAAACTAAATTTACAACATAGCAGGGTACTCATCAGGAGTACCGGCGTACTCATTAGGAGTACCGGCGCTACAAAAAAGACAGGTTTTTGTTGGGCTGGAGCACCCCTCCCCCCTCTCATTACCTCTTATTTAGTGGCCACCAGTGCATAGGAGGAATCCCTTCAGTTCTCCCACATAGAGGACTTTGGCTCCCATGGTTGAGACATTCTATTACTAGGGTAGGACCCACTAATCTGGGTACTTTGACGCAGTAAGTGGGCTTAGCACTATATGACCATATAGTGTGACAAAACCCCCGTATTTATTTGAATATGTTCAGGTGTTTTTACTAGCCTTGCAGGATAAATGTCATTCTTTAATGTGTGCGCTGTAATCTGTTTTGTACTGTTTGTTGGTCTTATAGCAGCACCATCTTGAATTTAAACGCATTTTAGGGTGTGCCCCACCCAAATAGTTTTTGTTCATAAGAAGTATGTCTATCAAATGGCTGACTTGAAATCCTCAGTAAAGATGATACAGAAAAATGAAGGGAAGCTAGCTGTAGAACTATTCAAACAGGGAAGTCTTCTAGAGGAAAGATGTGGATAAATACTTCTTACCAGACAGGGTGGACCCACTTGCATGCGACAGTGGGTGAATCGAGCTTGTATTGGCCAGAAGCCTGGTGGTCAAACAACGATGCCGAATCGAATGCGATTGGAATGTGGGAGGGGATCACTCCGAATACGGTCGGTCCACTTATCAACAGGAATGGATCCGTGGAATGCGATTTAGCTGAATATCCAGGGCTCAGGCAATTCCCCATACCAGATATACAGATAAAAACTAGCGTGAATCCAATTCGAATAATGGTGAGAAAACTCAACCAATATAGAGGTGTTACCGATTCGTCCCTTGGGACGGATACCTCCTTCCAAAGCTAGTTAATCACTGGAAAGATTGGGGGGGGGGGGGTTGGAACAAAGGGATGTCCCAAGAAACCAATGAGGAGGATCAACCATGGTGTACCATTTGTAGAAGTCTAATATGATTTATTAATCTATCAATAGTATGTTAAAAACCACTAAATGTAACACAAATGACATTATTGTGGAATTGGTTTCCCAATATACCCAATAATAAAAAACACACACATACAAATTGGACAACGTTGTCACAATAAGGCACCAGAGCTAAAAAAAAAACATGCACACATACACACCCAGTCACAATGTTAATGGACGATGCTGCATTTAATATTTAATTAAAGTGAAGAATTTCATACACATATCATGGATGGTATCCAACCTGGATTTACCAGTATACTAATACCTAGATGTCCATTGAGGACTAATATTAGGACCAATATCCATTGATTGATGAAATTCCTGGTAAATTAGTTATATTGAGGTATCGTGGAGCAAGGTAGTAATAGGTTGGTCTAATACAATCATGCATAGACCAGCGTCCCGGATGAAAAAGATCGTTTGAGCACAGTTATTCATGCAGTATAAGCCCCCGTACACACGGTCGGAAATTTCGACCACAAAATCCGTCTGATTTTTGACGACGGATTTTGTCCGACACTGGTGTTGCATACATGCGGTCGGACAAAGTTGAAAATTCGATCATTCTGAACGTGGTGACGTTTGTTGCGTACGAAAGGAACTACGTAGAGGCTAGTAGCCAATAGCTTTGGTCTCGTAATTTGATCTGAGCACGCGTGGCACTCTGTCCGTCGGCATTCTCGGCACACGATCAGAAAAAGTCTGATCGTATTTTGTTGTCGGAAAATTTAAAAGCAGTATCTCAATTTTTTTCCATCGGAAATTCCGACGGAAAAAGTCCAATGGAGCCCACACACGGGCGGATTTTCCGACAACATGGTCCGATCGGACATTTTCCGCCGGAATTTCCGACCGTGTGTATGGGGGCTTATACTGCTATTGTGATTCAAGCACATTGACACTGACAGTGCACAATGCATGTAGGTATTCTCAATGTTCATTTCATGTGTAAGGGGGAATTTGTAGGGAGAGGGACGGTAAACACACAACACAGCCCGGAGGCTCTCACCACTCCGTTGTAGTGTCTGGAACTGTCTTCATTCAATCCGGTCCGTGCTTCCCCATAAATATCACTGGAATGAATATGAATACTGCCGTATTAGTTAAAATCTGGAGCGTGTCCATACATTGCAGTGCTGGTGTAGTCCGTTGTGTCCTGATTGTGCGTGATAGTTGCCGATCAGCTGACTGGGAAATCAACTGCGGTGGCTCCTGAGTCAATAGAAAGCAGACTTATCCATGCAGCCCAAGGGAAGATGGCGGTGCGGGAAGACCACACACATTTGCTGGAGCGTTTAGTAGAGCATGGGGTTAGTCTGGCGCTACCTCCATCCAATTCTCCAAACCAAATAGGAATTAAAGCCCAATGAGGGGTCTGTTTTGAAGACCAATGATGGATGGAGTAATTTTCTCATTGAGACCGAGATAAAAATAAGGAAAAAGCTCCATATGGTGCAGGTCAAAAAAAGAATTTTAATCTTAAAAAGTACAAACATCAGTTGCAGATGAGTAGACAAAAAATGTGATCACTGACTAAAAAAGTTAAAAGCAATATGGGGAGCAAGTAAAGCAGGCCCAACACATTTAGTTCCAACGTACTTCAACTGGGGCATAACACTGCTCCCCCATATTGCTAGTATTTATAGCATATCCCACTGCTCAAACCAGGCTGTGACAGTGGGAGATAAGGCTCTGCCCTCGATATTAAAAGCAGAAGTGGTGCCCCTGGAGTGAGCTTCACGCCTCGTTATGGGATCCTATAAGGTGTAATTCCACATATACAGATAAAGGACGAGATTACGCACACTATACCAGGACCCGGAAATGTAGCCATTGGCGCAAATTCCACGCCTCATTCCCGGATTCTCGGGTCAAGGTCCCACCATGCAGTTCAGCATAAACAAGGGTCAGCGGGGGGGGGGGGGGGCACATTGCTACGTGATCATGTAAACGCAACAACGACATTGTAACCCCCGCAGGGCCCATGCATGGAAGAACTTCTGAACCGGTCACGTGGGCTACGTACTTGTCATGGCCCAGTAACGTCACCCGCTGTTGTGCGCTCCGGATGTAGGCCAGGGACAATGCGAGTCTCGCTCTGAACACTAGACAAGCATGATTGCCTGGAGCTTCCTGAAAGGGTCCATCACATGACCACCATGTGACTTTGCCTCTGCCACACAGGCATCATTGTTGTCATAGCGCAACAACGTACTTGCGTCAACGAGTGGAATGCGCTCCAAACTACCACCCGGAGGCCCATTCAAGCCTCACTGTGGAAAATAAGCCGATGTGACTATGAAAGTAACAAATGTAAAAAAACATATATAAAAAACATCAATGGGGCCAATAACTAAACTGGAACCATAATCTAAGATAACAGTCATATAGAATTGATCTGCATGAATACCATACTATCAAAAAGACTAATACAAAAATCTTTAAAATAGTAGCACAAGTAAAATGTAAATTCTAGTACAGATAGTGCTTAACCGCTTCTCGAACGCCTCACGCAGATATAGTGCGGCAGAAGGGCACGTACAGGCAGAATCACGTACCTGTACGCTGCCCTTCGAGAGGCGACTTGTGATGCGTGGCAAGCTCCGTGAGAGGAAGAACAGGGAGATGCTGATGTAAACAAGCATCTCCCCGTTCTGCCTAGTGACAGTGGCACTGATCTCTGCTCCCTGTGATCGGAGCAGAGATCAGTGACGTGTCACACAAAGCCATGCCCCCCACAGTTAGAAACACGCCCCTAGGACACACTTAACCCCTACACTGCCACCCAGTGGTTAACCCCTTCACTGCCAGTGTCATTTACACAGGAAACAGTGCATTTCTATAGTACTGATTGCTGTATAAATGACAATGGTCCCAAAAATGTGTCAAAAATGTCCAATGTGTCCGCCATAATGTCACAGTCACAATAAAAATCGCTGATCGCCGCCATTACTAGTGAAAAAAAATATTAATAAAAATGCAATAAAACTATCCCCTATTTTGTAAACGCTATAACTTTTGCGCAAATCAATCAATAATCGCTTATTGCGATTTTTTTTACCAAAAATATGTAGAAGAATACATATCGGCCTAAACTGAGGAAAAAAAAATATTTTTTTTTATATATTTTTGGGGGATATTTATTATAGCAAAAAATAAAAAAAATTATGTGTTTTTTTCAAAATTGTGGATCCATCCAGCAAAGCGGTACAGAGCATCTGCCCAGCTCATACAGAAGCAAGCTGCAGTTACCGGACCAAAGTCATCACCCATAACTCTGATCCAGTTGGTGAGTGGGTTACCGCCCACTGTTTGTTATTATTGCACGCAGTTAGACTCACTCATAGGCCTCGCTGGAACCTGTTGTTCCACGGAGGCGTAACCGAGCAACTGACATTAAGCAGGCTTGAGGCCTACTTCACTTTAGCGCTCAAGTGTGATTATAAGTTCTTGGAGTTATACCTGGAGCATTCTAAGTTAACTTTTTCACCTACTTTTTGGATTACAAATACCTGAGGAACCACTTAAGCTAGAGAAGAAAGAAGATAAATGAGAAAGTACTTTAAGTGAGGCCTCACGTAAAACTTTAAGTAGTGGGAGCTCCCAGGTCTAGATAAATAAATATATATATATATATATATATATATATATATATATATATATATATATATATATATATTGCTTACTGTATTTGTCTGTTGATTTATATTGTACTGACATCCTACGTTGGGACGACAGTGCAATCTCTGTAACCACCTGTTTTTTATATACTTAAAGTAAAAGCATTTATGGTTAAGTATTCAGTTGTGTGGCGTACTGTTTTCCCCACCAGGTGGAGCCACAGGATCCTGAGGGTAATATACAATAAGGATGGGCCCGGTGCTCGATGCGAACCCACGTTCGCATCGAGCACCGGGCGTTCGCTCGCTCGGCGAGCCCAGAACTATTTTGGCCGCTCGCATCACGGTCGGGTGATGCGAGCGGCCCCGCAATGCATTGCGGCCGGCGCGGCCGACGCAGTGCATTGCTGGCTGATGATTGGCCAAGCATGCACTGTGACCCCGCATGCTTGGCCAATCACAGCCCCGGAAACTCGAAGAGCCATAATTGGCTACAGGCAGGACGCCTGTAGCCAATTACAGCTCAGGGGCTGTAGTACACGCCCCCCCCCCCCCCCTATAAAACGCCGCCACGCCGTCTGCGCCGGTCACATGCTGTTCCGGCGCAGATTGAGCAGGCTGTTCCTGTGACACTCTGCTGCATTTAGATAGATAGAGAGAGAGATTCACTTGCAGAGATTGAGTTAGATAGATTCAGTTACAAAGATTGATTGACAAAGAGGGGCTTGTAGTGTGCTCGTGGCAGGCAGGCAGAGCTCCTATATTTTGTTACCAGAAGCACCTATAGGACTTGTAGTGTGTTCGTGGCAGGCAGGCAGAGCTCCTATATTTTGTTACCAGAAGCACCTATAGGACTTGTAGTGTGTTAGTGGCAGGCAGGCAGAGCTCCTATATTTTGTTACCAGAAGCACCTATAGGACTTGTAGTGTGTTAGTGACAGGCAGGCAGAGCTCCTATATTTTGTTACCAGAAGCACCTATAGGACTTGTAGTGTGTTAGTGGCAGGCAGGCAGAGCTCCTATATTTTGTTACCAGAAGCACCTATAGGACTTGTAGTGTGTTAGTGACAGGCAGGCAGAGCTCCTATATTTTGTTACCAGAAGCACCTATAGGACTTGTAGTGTGTTAGTGACAGGCAGGCAGAGCTCCTATATTTTGTTACCAGAAGCACCTATAGGACTTGTAGTGTGTTAGTGGCAGGCAGGCAGAGCTCCTATATTTTTGTTACCAGAAGCACCTATAGGACTTGTAGTGTGTTAGTGACAGGCAGGCAGAGCTCCTATATTTTGTTACCAGAAGCACCTATAGGACTTGTAGTGTGTTAGTGGCAGGCAGGCAGAGCTCCTATATTTTGTTACCAGAAGCACCTATAGGACTTGTAGTGTGTTCGTGGCAGGCAGGCAGAGCTCCTATATTTTGTTCCCAGAAGCACCTATAGGACTTGAAGTGTGTTAGTCCCATCACACACACAGAGCTATATTTTCTTCCCAGAAGCACCTATAGGACTTGAAGTGTGTTAGTCCCATTACACACACAGAGCTATATTTTGTTCCCAGAAGCACCTATAGGACTTGAAGTGTGTTAGTCCCATCACACACACAGAGCTATATTTTCTTCCCAGAAGCACCTATAGGACTTGAAGTGTGTTAGTCCCATTACACACAAAGAGCTATACTTTGTTCCCAGAAGCACCTATAGGACTTGAAGTGTGTTAGTCCCATTACACACACAGAGCTATATTTTCTTCCCAGAAGCACCTATAGGACTTGTAGTGTGTTCGTGGCAGGCAGGCAGAGCTCCTATATTTTTGTTCCCAGAAGCACTTATAGGACTTGAAGTGTGTTAGTCCCATTACACACACAGAGCTATATTTTCTTCCCAGAAGCACCTATAGGACTTGAAGTGTGTTAGTCCCATCACACACACAGAGCTATATTTTCTTCCCAGAAGCACCTATAGGACTTGAAGTGTGTTAGTCCCATTACACACAAAGAGCTATACTTTGTTCCCAGAAGCACCTATAGGACTTGAAGTGTGTTAGTCCCATTACACACACAGAGCTATATTTTCTTCCCAGAAGCACCTATAGGACTTGAAGTGTGTTAGTCCCATTACACACACAGAGCTATATTTTCTTCCCAGAAGCACCTATAGGACTTGAAGTGTGTTAGTCCCATTACACACACAGAGCTATATTTTCTTCCCAGAAGCACCTATAGGACTTGAAGTGTGTTAGTCCCATTACACACACAGAGCTATATTTTCTTCCCAGAAGCACCTATAGGACTTGAAGTGTGTTAGTCCCATTACACACACAGAGCTATATTTTCTTCCCAGAAGCACCTATAGGACTTGAAGTGTGTTAGTCCCATTACACACACAGAGCTATATTTTCTTCCCAGAAGCACCTATAGGACTTGAAGTGTGTTAGTCCCATTACACACACAGAGCTATATTTTCTTCCCAGAAGCACCTATAGGACTTGAAGTGTGTTAGTCCCATCACACACACAGAGCTATATTTTCTTCCCAGAAGCACCTATAGGACTTGAAGTGTGTTAGTCCCATTACACACAAAGAGCTATACTTTGTTCCCAGAAGCACCTATAGGACTTGAAGTGTGTTAGTCCCATTACACACACAGAGCTATATTTTCTTCCCAGAAGCACCTATAGGACTTGAAGTGTGTTAGTCCCATTACACACACAGAGCTATATTTTCTTCCAGAAGCACCTATAGGACTTGAAGTGTGTTAGTCCCATTACACACACAGAGCTATATTTTCTTCCCAGAAGCACCTATAGGACTTGAAGTGTGTTAGTCCCATTACACACACAGAGCTATATTTTCTTCCCAGAAGCACCTATAGGACTTGAAGTGTGTTAGTCCCATTACACACACAGAGCTATATTTTCTTCCCAGAAGCACCTATAGGACTTGAAGTGTGTTAGTCCCATTACACACACAGAGCTATATTTTCTTCCCAGAAGCACCTATAGGACTTGAAGTGTGTTAGTCCCATTACACACACAGAGCTATATTTTCTTCCCAGAAGCACCTATAGGACTTGAAGTGTGTTAGTCCCATCACACACACAGAGCTATATTTTCTTCCCAGAAGCACCTATAGGACTTGAAGTGTGTTAGTCCCATTACACACACAGAGCTATATTTTCTTCCCAGAAGCACCTATAGGACTTGAAGTGTGTTAGTCCCATTACACACACAGAGCTATATTTTCTTCCCAGAAGCACCTATAGGACTTGAAGTGTGTTAGTCCCATTACACACAAAGAGCTATACTTTGTTCCCAGAAGCACCTATAGGACTTGAAGTGTGTTAGTCCCATTACACACACAGAGCTATATTTTCTTCCCAGAAGCACCTATAGGACTTGTAGTGTGTTCGTGGCAGGCAGGCAGAGCTCCTATATTTTGTTCCCAGAAGCACTTATAGGACTTGAAGTGTGTTAGTCCCATTACACACACAGAGCTATATTTTCTTCCCAGAAGCACCTATAGGACTTGTAGTGTGTTAGTGGCAGGCAGGCAGAGCTCCTATATTTTGTTACCAGAAGCACCTATAGGACTTGTAGTGTGTTCGTGGCAGGCAGGCAGAGCTCCTATATTTTGTTCCCAGAGGCACCTATAGGACTTGAAGTGTGTTAGTCCCATTACACACACAGAGCTATATTTTCTTCCCAGAAGCACCTATAGGACTTGAAGTGTGTTAGTCCCATTACACACACAGAGCAATATTTTCTTCCCAGAAGCACCTATAGGACTTGAAGTGTGTTAGTCCCATCACACAGAGCTCCTCTATTTTCTTTGCATAAGCACCCACAGGACTTCTAGTGTGTTAGTGGCATCACACAGAGCTCCTATATTTTCTTCTCAGCAGCACCCACAGGACTTCTAGTGTGTTAGTGGCATCACACAGAGCTCCTCTATTTTCTTTGCAGAAGCACCCACAGGACTTCTAGTGTGTTAGTGGCATCACACAGAGCTCCTCTATTTTCTTTGCAGAAGCACCCATAGGACTTCTAGTGTGTTAGTGGCATCACACAGAGCTCCTATATATTCTTCTCAGCAGCACCCACAGGACTTCTAGTGTGTTAGTGGCATCACACAGAGCTCCTATATTTTCTTTGCAGAAGCACCCATAGGACTTCTAGTGTGTTAGTGGCATCACACAGAGCTCCTATATTTTCTTCTCAGCAGCACCCACAGGACTACCGACTACAATGGCTGGAAGACCGCCAAGGGGAGGCAGAGCGTGCAGAGCCAAGAACACAGGGCAGACAGTCTCTGTTTCTAGT
Source organism: Lithobates sylvaticus (assembly GCA_028564925.1). NCBI lineage: Eukaryota > Metazoa > Chordata > Amphibia > Anura > Ranidae > Lithobates > Lithobates sylvaticus. Next base: position 532,122,067 of record CM053028.1, read on the forward strand.
GGACGTGGCCGTGGACGTGGACGTGGTCGTGCATCGTCATCAGCACGTGGCCATGGGACACGCGCGTCTTTGTTTTCGGCAGCTGGACATGTGGAGCCGCATCATGCTGAAGGCTTGGTAGAATGGATGACCAAGCCCTCCTCATCCTCCTCATCCTCTCTCACCCAGGCTCAGGGTACTGACAGAGCATCATCAGCCACCCCTTCCCTAGACCCACCATGTCCTCCTGAGGAGTCCCCCGAACTCTTTGAGCACAGTGTTGGGTACATGCTCCAGGAGGATGCCCAACGATTCGAAGGCTCGGATGACGATACCCAGCTTGAGGAATCTGGCAGTACAGTTCCACCAGCTGCAGCTTACTGCCAGGTTTGCTCTAGTGGTGAAGAGGGAGGGGATGATGAGGTCACTGACTCCACGTGGGTGCCTCAAGGGAGAGAGGATGAGGAGGAGGACGAGGAGGAGGAGGATGCGGCGTCACATGTCCAACGAGGCAGGATGCCCCCTGGAGGCCAGGTAGAGGCCAGCACAGCAACTGTACAACACCGCAGAGCTCCGCCTGTGCAGGGCGCTGCCTCTGCACGTTATCAGAAAAGTTCTTTGGTGTGGGCCTTTTTTGAGACGAGTGCAGCAGATCGCACCACTGCTATTTGCAATATTTGTCTCAAGCGTATCTCGCGTGGCCAAAACATCAGCCGCTTGGGCACGACAAGCATGACCAGACATATGGCGACCTGCCATGCAGCTCGTTGGCAGGCACACATAAAAGACCCACACCAAAGAACTAAGCGGACCTCTCCTTGCTCCTCCTCAGCTGGGATCTCCATCCCCACTACACCTTCAGTCCTCTCTGAAAGCTGCTCTGAGAGGACTGAAGGTGTAGAATTCGGTGTGTCACAACCAAGTACTTGCAGTACACCGACGTCCGAATGCAGCAGGCAAATTTCCCTGCCCCAGCTGCTGGACCGTAGAAAGAAGTACACTCCCAGCCATCCACATGCCCAGCGGTTGAATGCTAGCCTTGCTAAATTGCTAGCACTTCAACTGCTGCCTTTTTCAGTTGGTAGACTCGGCCCCCTTCCGTGAGTTTGTTCAATGTGCGGTTCCTCAGTGGCAGGTTCCCAAACGCCACTTTTTCTCGCGGAAGGCGATTCCGTCTCTCTACCGGCATGTGGAGGGCAATGTCCATGCCTCGCTGGACAGGGCGGTCAGCGGTAAGGTGCATATTACCGCTGACTCATGGTCCAGCAGGCATGGACAGGGACGGTACCTTTCTTTCACGGCCCATTGGGTCACTCTATTGGCAGCTGGGAGGGATGCAGGACAAGGTGCAGTAGTGTTGGAGGTTGTTCCGCCACCACGCCTCCAAAACGCGACTACTGCTACTGGTTGTGACACACCTCTCTCCTCCACCCCCTCCTCTTCTTCTTCCTCCAGTGCTCTGTCCTTGGAACCAGCGGTGCTCCGTAGGCGTACAAGGGGCTACGCAAGTACGCAGGCAAAAAGATGCCATGCCGTGCTTGCGCTGGTGTGTTTGGGGGACAGGAGCCACACTGGGCCAGAGGTTCTGGCAGCTCTGCAGGGGCAGGCCGAGAGGTGGTTGACGCCACGTCAGCTTAAGCCAGGAATGGTCGTTTCTGACAATGGCACCAACCTCCTCTCCGCCCTGCGACAGGGGGCAGCTCACCCATGTGCCCTGCATGGCTCACGTCCTCAACCTGGTGGTGCAGCGGTTCTTGGGCAGGTTCCCAGGCTTACAGGATGTCCTGAGGCCGGCCAGGAAAGTCTGTGTGCATTTCCGCCGATCTTATAATGCCAGTGCTCGGCTGACTGAGCTGCAAAAGGAGCTGAACCTGCCCAAGAACCGCCTAATATCTGACATGCCCACCAGGTGGAACTCAACGTTGGCCATGCTGCAGCGACTGCACACGCAGCAGAGGGCCATCAATGAGTACCTTTGCGACTACGGCACCAGGACAGGGTCAGGGGAGCTTGGGTTTTTTTCCCCACGTCAGTGGAGCATGATCAGGGATGCATGCACTGTCCTCTCACCATTTGAGGAGGCCACGAGGATGGTGAGCAGTGACAGTGCATGCATCAGTGACACTGTCCCTCTTGTCCACCTGTTGGAGCATACGCTGCGTGGGATAATGGACAGGGCACTTGAGGCAGAACAGAGGCAGGAAGAGGAGGACTTCCTTGCCTCTCAAGGCCCCCTTTATCCGGACAGTGTTCCTTCTGTCCCACCCATCACACAGGAAGAGGATGAGGAGGAGGAGGAGGAGGAGGAGGAGGAGGATTGTGTGAGCATGGAGGTGGAGCCTGGCACTCAGCATCAGCAGCAGCAGTCTTTTAGGGATGATGTACAGTCCCAACAAGCCAGTGGACTTGTACGTGGCTGGGAGGAGGTGGCTGGCGATCATGTCATCCTCAGTGACCCAGAAGACTCCGGACCGAATGCCTCAGCTAACCTACGCTGCATGGCCTCCCTGATCCTGCAAAGCCTGCGGAAGGATCCTCGTGTTCTTCGGATCAAGGAGAGGGACCATTACTGGCTGGCCACTCTCCTTGATCCGCGGTACAAGGGTAAGGTTGCGGACCTTATCTTGCCGTCGCAGAGGGAGCAGAGGATGAGACATCTCAGGGAGGCCTTGCAGAAAGGTCTGTGCAACGCGTTCCCAGAAACTGGGAGGCTACAAACTCCTGGTCCTGGGCGACGAGTTGCTGAGGCTTCGGTCAGTGGCAGAAGGAGCGGTGGGGAAGGTGGACGTCTGACCGATGCGTTCAGACAATTTTTTAGTCCGCAGCCCAAGGTATGATCGGTTCCAGCAACCATCGCCAGCGTCTGATATACATGGTGCAGGAATACCTTGGGGCAAGGTCAGACTTGGACACCTTTCCCACCGAAAATCCTCTGGCTTACTGGGTCCTGAGGATGGATCACTGGCCAGAGCTTGCACAGTATGCAATTGAGCTACTGGCCTGTCCTGCCTCCAGCGTTCTTTCCGAACGCACATTCAGTGCTGCTGGAGGATTTGTGACTGATCATAGGGTGCGCCTGTCCACCGCCTCGGTTGATCGACTGACATTCATCAAAATGAATCAGTCTTGGATCACCACCAGCTACCAGGCACCTGAGGCGGATATAACCGAATAATTTTTAATGTCACATCCCTTCAAGACTGCCTATGCTGATGCTGAGTGACTGTCCTCTTATGTTCACTGACTATCCTCTTCCTCCTCCTCAATGATCCATGCCACAGCACCAGTGCCTAAGGCACAATTTTTCAGCCCCTGTTTAACAGGGGCGTGTACTTACAATTTTTTAAAAAAATGCTTCGCAACACGTGTGACTGCTGTGCTCCAAGTACAGTCTCTGTGAGGGCCGTGTTGCAGTGTTGTGGCACCAGCACCAGTGCCTAAGGCACAATTTTTCAGCCCCTGTTTAACAGGGGCGTGTACTTACAATTTTTTAAAAAAATGCTTCGCAACACGTGTGACTGCTGTGCTCCAAGTACAGTCTCTGTGAGGGCCGTGTTGCAGTGTTGTGGCACCAGCACCAGTGCCTAAGGCACAATTTTTCAGCCCCTGTTTAACAGGGGCGTGTACTTACAATTTTTTAAAAAAAATGCTTCGCAACACGTGTGACTGCTGTGCTCCAAGTACAGTCTCTGTGAGGGCCGTGTTGCAGTGTTGTGGCACCAGCACCAGTGCCTAAGGCACAATTTTTCAGCCCCTGTTTTAACAGGGGCGTGTACTTACAATTTTTTAAAAAAATGCTTCGCAACACGTGTGACTGCTGTGCTCCAAGTACAGTCTCTGTGAGGGCCGTGTTGCAGTGTTGTGGCACCAGCACCAGTGCCTAAGGCACAATTTTTCAGCCCCTGTTTAACAGGGGCGTGTACTTACAATTTTTTAAAAAAATGCTTCGCAACACGTGTGACTGCTGTGCTCCAAGTACAGTCTCTGTGAGGGCCGTGTTGCAGTGTTGTGGCACCAGCACCAGTGCCTAAGGCACAATTTTTCAGCCCCTGTTTAACAGGGGCGTGTACTTACAATTTTTTAAAAAAATGCTTCGCAACACGTGTGACTGCTGTGCTCCAAGTACAGTCTCTGTGAGGGGTTGCAGTGTTGTGGCACCAGCACCAGTGCCTAAGGCACAATTTTTCAGCCCCTGTTTAACAGGGGCGGGTAATTACAAATCTTGATCTAATAGTTCACAGCAGGGCCCATTCCTGCGCCCACCAAGAGTAACTATGAGGGCCTACAGTCTTGTGGCAACACCGTCCACCACCACCGCCAAAGGCCCAATTTTTCTGCCCTGTTCATCAGGTGCTTGCAATTACAAATCTTGATCTAATAACTCACAGCAGGGCCCATTCCTGCGCCCACCAAGAGTAACTGTGAGAGCTTACAGTCTTGTGGCAAAACCGTCCACCACCACCACCACCACCACCACCACCACCCCCAATTTTTCTGCCCTGTTCAACAGGTGCATGCAATTACAAATCTTGATCTATTAACTCACAGCAGGGCCCATTCCTGTGCCCACCAGTCTTGTGGCTACACCAACATCTAATAGGGCAAATTTCTGCAGAGTATATACGCCAGGCCCCTACTTTCAAACATCCAACTTACAAACGACTCCTACTTGCAAATGGAAAGAGAAAACAGGAAGTGAGAGGAAATCTACCCCTAGGAAGGGAAATTCTATCCTGTTAGATTTAATTTGGGAAAAAGGTATCTCCTCTCTACTGATACTTTATCACCAATCCTTGTTTCAATTAAAACCCCACTTTTCCAAAAACATTTATCATTGGGACGGAAAGTGAGGTGACATGTTCTGAACAGATGTGCAAAGACAGCAAATGTTACAGGGGTGATAACCCCTCCCTATGTTCTCCAAAAAGCTTAAAAATAGATTTTTTTGGGATGGAGCTACACTTCATAATGTACCTGTTCAGATTCTACTTAAGATCAAACCTAAAGCCGCAAGTGGTTTTAAATGGCTTCTTTTTTTCCTTTACAAATGTCATTTTGTGCAAGGACAGTTCTAAACACGGGAAACACATGCCACTTCACAGGCATACTTTGGACACCCCCCAGGTACCATATTTAAAGGAAAATGTCACTTTTTTTTTTTCACTTTATGCATCATTAAAATGACTGCTCCCGAAAAAACGTTAGTTTTTAAAAGTTCTTTTTGCATTGATATATGTCCCCTGGGGCAGGACCCGGGTCCCCAAACCTGTTTTATGACATTAACATGCATATTGGCCGTTGTAATTAGCACTTTTGATTTCGAACGTTCGCGTCCATTATAACGTATAGGGTTCGAAAATTCGCGCGAACTTTCGGTCCGTTCGAAGGTTCTGGTTCGAACCGAACCCGGGGGTGTTCGGCTCATCCCTAATATACAAGTACTTTACATTGTTTATATTGTACTGTATTGCATTGCACCACAGCTGTGCCAAGGGGATTGAGTCAAGTTAGTGGGGTTTCTTGCTAGATTGCAGGCCCAATTCAAGCCAGCAGCTCCTTCGGGGGTCAGTGCTACAGTTGAGTCACAGCTTTGTCCATGTTCTCCGGAGTGAGATACAAAATAATTTTTTAACTATGCATTCAGTTTTTCAGCTTATTTATATTTATTCAACCTATGTTATTGTCATTCTTGGAATGATACTCAACAAATTCATTGTACATGTGTTTGGTGTTTATCTATGATTTGTTTAATTTAATAACCTGAGCACTGCACAAAAAATATAAAATAGCATATCCATTCACTGTGCCTCAAAAAGGCAAAAGGATTGGAGTGCAGTTGCGAAAATCTCTGAGATTCCTAACGAGATAGTAATCCAAATCCAAAAATAAATGCAGCCTCGTTAATGCAAAATGGCAAGCAAAACAGAGCATAAGCTTTGTCTGATTTGAATTTTAATCAAAATAGTTTTGCAAGGATGACAGGAACCCATAAACCACCAGAGTTTGGGACATTCTAAATAAATGAAAGGTATCTGCATAATTTATATTTGTATTCCTTATCTGACAGCCAGAGTCACAACTTTGACCAGGTTCTCCGGACTGGGATACAAAATCATTTTTTAACTATGCAGTCAGTTTTTCAGCTTATTTATATTTATTCAACCTATTTTATTGTCATTCTTGGAATGATACTCAACAAATTCATTGTGCTGATGAATGGCAAGACCTGGATGAGGAATAAATGCCTTCCCACTGGGGATAAAATTGTCACCAGTCTGTGTCTGTCCAGGTGGATCTACCAATGTCTGGTTGTTGTGCATCGGACCTTTTTCTATTTTTTTCCGGAAGTCTATTTAGGCTTCTTCGCCAATTTTTGTTCCATGGCCATGCTACTCCTGAACTATGTCTCTATCTGGTTGGCCAGTCTGCTCTGTGTGTTCTACTGTATGAAGATTACCAGCTACAAGAATGTTGTGTTCCTCTATCTCAAGGTGAGGATGTCAAGGTTGGTGCCATGGTGTCTTGGACTGTGTGTGTTTTTTTCTTTTGTATTCGCACTGCCATACTTCTTTTCCCAAGCTGATGTTTTTCAAAACATGACAAAGAACACAATTGGAGGAGAATATACATATCTGATAGGCTCCACACCACCTCTTGTTATATTCAGTATTGCATTCTTCCTGACTGTTCCATCTCTTTGGAGGCACATCAGAAACATGAGCAGTGCCGGAACAGGGTTTAGAAATCCAGACATGAAGACCCATTACAACGCCATAAAAAGCATTGCTGCTTTTTTTCTACTTCATATCTTGTTTATTATGTCTATTAATATTTATTTCTCTGGTGTGCTAGACTACAAAAGCCCATATAGATTTATGATAATAATAGTTAGTGCGCTCTATCCATGTCTGCATTCTGGTGTCATCATCTTCTACAACAGGAAACTCCGAGAAGGGTTTTTATTTCCATTTATCTATGTACTGAGCTACATTCAGAAGAAAGCAGATCCCTGAGCTCTGGGTCAAAATAGAAAAATTAAGAGATTATGTACCAAAATCGTAGAAATTAAAATTTGAATGTTTTTTCTCTTTCAGTTGTATGTACAGATGTTAGATCCCTGCTGTTTTTTGTGGCCTGCTGGGGAGATTTTCTCTCATTTCCTGTCCTGGTAATAACGCTATCACTGCGGCAGGAAATGAGAGGAAATTTGTGATCCTTATGTCAGGTGTTTCATGTAAATGCAGTTAAAGTTTATCTTATGCTAACTGTTTTTCATTATGAATAGAGCAAGGAATAGTTAGAACTGCTGTTATGTTTTTTTTTCCCGTGTGTCCCATTGGGGAAATGTAACTTAACTTCCTGTCCTGTAGACAGAGCAGGAAGTGAGAGGTAAACTCTCCAAAATGAGAAAAAGACTCTCTAAAGCTGTCCATCCATGGATCGAAATCTGGACGGTTCAGCAGGGATTTCAATCCATGTATAGGCAGGATTTCAATCCATGTATAGGCATCCTGGTTGTACACAAGTCGACCCATCGATCGACTTGTGTACAACCAGCCTGACGTTTTTTCCCCCAAATGATTAGTGCCACAGACTTTAACCCCTTCATGCCTATGCCTTTTTCTGACACTTGTTGCTTAAATTAAAAATCAGTATTTTTTGCTAGAAAATTACGTAGAACCCCCAAACATTTTATATATATATATATTATATATATATTTTTTTAGCAGAGACCCTAGAGAATAAAATGGCGATCGTTGCAATATTTTATGTCACACTGTATTTGCGCAGTGGTCTTTCAAATAAAATTTTTATTGTGGAATAAATACACTTTCATGAATTAAAAAAAAAAAATAAACAGGAAAGTTAGCAAAATTTTTTTGTATAATGTGAAAGATGATGTTACGCCGAGTAAATAGATACATGTTACGCTTTAAAATTGCACAACGCTCGTGAAATGCCAACAAACTACGGTACTTAAAAACCTCCAGTTTAGAGTTACAGAGGAGGTCCAGTGCTAGAATTATTGCACTCACTGTAACGATCGAGGCGATATCTCATATGTGTGGTTTGAACACTGTTTACATTTCTGGGTGCGACTTAGGTATGTGTTCGCTTCTGCGTGTGAGCACGAGGGACGTGCACTTTGAAAAAAATGTTCCCTTATTTATTTTATTTAATTTTTTCTATTTTTACACTGTCCCCTAAATTTTTTTTATCACTTTTATTGCTGTCACAAGGAATGTAACCATCCCTTGTGACAATAATAGGCAGTGACAGGTACTCTTTATGGAGGGATCTGCTGTCTATAAGACCTTAAATCCCTACTTTGCACTTAAAGGCATTTTAAAAAACGCCAAATTTGGCTGTTTTGAATACTGTTTTTTTTTCCACATTTGGCACCTTTAAGGCTTCTGTAAACCAGACGTGATGTCATGACATCGCTTCTGGGTTACTAGATCCGAGACCCGATCAATGCCGATTCCGGCTTTGTTCGAGTATCTGGCCAGCCGGCGGACGTGTCGGCTGGCCGTGCGGGCCTCCCGGTGAAACTGGCGAGCCCGGGTGAGCCGCGGATGGTGGCGGGAGGGACCACATCGGTTATTATTACAAGAAAGCCGACCATCGGCTCTAAATAACGGTACTGGGGTGATGCGTTCATCTTCAGGAAACACCCTGGTACAACCCTTTGAAGCTGAAACCGCATATTTGCATTACGTCGTCGTAAAGGGGTTAAGCTGGCAACAGTAATCATTGTGTTACCATCCTTTGTTAAGGACACCATCCATTTTTTATCCAGCATTAGATCACTAAATATACCAAAACATGCACTTTTGGTTACTATTGATGTTGAATCCCTGTATTGTTCAATTCCTCATGTATCAGGCCGACAAGCAATCTACAATGTACTCTCTTACAACCCAAAGTATGACAAATTTTTCAATGCATTCATTTTGGATGCATTGGAATATATTTTAAATAACAACTTTTTACTATTTGACAGCTCCCACTACCTCCAGGTACAGGGCGTAGCGATGGGGACATGTTGTGCCCCATCCTACGCAAATCTGTACCTGGGGGAGTGGAAGAAATCACTCCCCAGAGACGAGGGCCTCGTCGGGTACCTGGACCAGATAATTATCTGGCTCAGGTACATCGACGACGTCTTCGTCATCTGGGGAGGTTCTGAGGCAGCCCTTTTGGAGTTTTTTGAGTTATTGAATGTCAACACATTCAATTTAAAGTTCACCATGAACTATGACCCCCACATGGTGACATTTTTGGATGTGAAGGTGAAGACAGACCCTATGGGTAATTTGACTACCACTTTATACCGCAAAGAGACTGCAGGGAATACGGTATTGCACGCCAAAAGTTTTCATCCCTCCCCGCTCCTTAAATCAATACCATATGGACAGTACCTCAGATTGAGGAGAAATTGCTCTAATAATGATTTTTTTCAAAATTGAAGCTGGTCATTTACAAAGTCGACTGTTAGATCGTGGCTACAGTCGTAATTGCTTAAGAAAGGCCTACAACCGCGCCTTTAGTCAAGATAGGAAAGTTCTCTTAGATAAAACAACCCTTACAGTGAAAGTTAAGGACGAAAAAACTTGCATGATAATTCGCTTTTCGACACAACATTTGACAATTACTAACATACTCAAGAGACACTGGCCCATCTTGAGTGACGATGAGGTGATCAAACATTTTGTATCACCTCTTCCGTCGATCACTTTCAAGCGGGCAGTATCCCTTAAAGACAGATTGGTAAAAAGTGAGTACAAAAAACCCTATAAAAAACACTGTACCACACGTGGCACTTTCCCATGTGGAAATTGTGCCCATTGTCGATACATACGAAGAGAAACAAAATTCATGTTACCAAATGGGGAGACTTTACGACCCAAGCACTATGTAAATTGTCAGACAATCGGTGTCGTATATTTGATGACATGCGAATGTGGCGCATTTTATATAGGTAAAACTAAACAAAAGTTTTGGTGTAGGACCTCCAAACACATCTATAGCATGGAGATAGGGAATAACTACCTCCCCCTTGGACGTCACGCAGCCATATACCATAATTATATAATGCCTAAAATTTCATTTGTCGCCCTCGATTGGTTACACATTCCCGATCGAGGCGGCGATTGGAATAAGGTATTATTACAGACAGAACAGAAATGGATATACACACAAAAAGCCAATATATATCCCGGCCTCAATGAAGCCGTATCTTTTGCTCCTTTTTTGAAAGGATACTCATCAGGGAAAACCAGTTAGAGAAAATGTGTAATGATAAGTACTATAATCTTTGATGGATAAAAGTACACACCATGATCAAAATGAGCCATACGGGCCATACCTATTGAGTGCACTAAAGATTGATCCAGTGACTTAGTGTTCGATACTGATATTAGTTACTAATAAAAGAAAATATCTTTACCGTAATATGCACAGAGATAATTATTATCATTGATATCCATTATTACTATTTTCCTTATCTTACTTCATTTCAAATTCATTTTCGTTTTTATTTGTGGCTATCTGGTACTGTAGTACGAAAAAATATAGGGCTAAAAATTGTATTAATAGCCATTAGATACATACTTTTTGAAATTAATTTACTACTGTAAATATTAAATAGCCTATTCCTAAATACATTCCCTTCCAGTTCCAATACCATGGAATGCATGACCACAAGATACGTAATGACAGATATGTGTACCTCTTACAAAACGTCAAGCAAGGGAAAGCTTTATTGTTATTGTTTTTGTTTTGACCAATTTTTTCCCCAGGCTGCCATTCATCGTGCCCCCTGACTGTAGGTTGTAGGCTGCGGACCAGCGCTTCCCGGCAGGGTAAGAAGGTCAGGGGGAGGAGGGGACTCTAACTCCCTGTCCGATGCGCATGCGCTAGCTTTTAGCTACGCAGCGCAGACACGCCTGCCGGCGACGTCCCTCGATCACAGCCGGGCCACACGTAGCACGATGTGCGCATGCGCGGGAAGCGCTCTGCGTGCGCATAGTGCGCATTATGGTCATCTGGTGAGCGCGGCTCGCGCATGCACACTATGCGTGCACGAGTGACGTCAGACGCTTGTCATCGGATGTGACGGCAGTTCCGGAGCACATAGTGCTTTCCGGGACACCGGGGGGGCAGCAATGGAGCCGCCATTGGACGGACAGATGCCGACATTTCAGGTGAGAGGCACACCTGACACTTAATGGGCACACTGACCATTGACGAACACACCGGTTATTGATTCTCTAATTACAAATCCCTATATATGCTGAGAGTTTAGCAAAGCTGATTGTCACTCTGAACTCAGGGAACTTGGATGCAATACATGATGCAAAAATAGGTATGTAACTGCCTTATCGCCACTTTTTGGAATATTAACTAATTGGGGACTAACTATGGCTTCCTATAGAGGAATTTGGCACTTGGTATACATTCTTTATAGTAATACTAATTATGCTTCTGGCTGCATTTAATTACAGCATTTGCTATAATTGCTGCAGCTTTGGCAGCTTACTACAGGCTCACTCTGGTCAACATCGATACCTGCACAAGTAATACTAGCCCAAACAGGTAAATCCTTATGTTTACGCTTTAATTAAATTTCCTTTGATACGTTTAGTATTTAAAATATCCAATATCAATATATTTGACACCCTTACTATCCAGTACATTATATATTAATATACTTTGGTAGCACATTATTTTTATTCATTTCTGACCCTCACTATCACTACCATCACTATTCACCTTATTGTACACTAAAATAGTGCGCAATAATTTCACTTAATTTGAACTCCATTATAATTTGCACAATTTTTGATACACTAATTATTTTTCCCTTTTCACATCACTTCACGAGCCACTTACCTTCACTACTTTTTTTATATATAAGATTTATATAAATGGCTTGCAGGCCGATGCGTAGTTGCAGGCATGTATTTGCACGCACTCACACTATACTATCTTTAGAACCATAGTTATCTGCAATACAGAAATATAATATAATGTACTACAAATATCATAAAAATAATGTTATTACCATTAAAATCACCTATGTATAACAACTTTAATAACAAATATGTTAAGTGGAACATATATTCCACTATAGAATATCATATATTTCAAACAGAAACTATAAGAATCAAAGCCAACCCCCACCCCCCCCCCCCTGTTCCCATAGTTTTTCAGAGTTTGACAGCCAGCAAGCAGTTTCGGCATATATAGATGAACATACATATAGGTATTCTTTATATATATATATATGTATATGGATATACCATTTTTCTAATGACTTAATTATTTAATTATAGGTGCGCCTGTCTTGGTGTGACTGCCTCACTCTGGGGTGGTGGGTATCATACAATTGCTGCCTCTCACAAGCCCTGATCATCGCCTCCTGCTTCTTTCCCTCCCTCTCTTTTTTCCCCCTTTTTTTGAATCCATCTAGGGGGTTCTCCCTACCCGTGGATGGTGGGAGTTGAGGGAGGCACAGCCATGGTGTAGATGGTGATAGGTACCCCTGAGGATCAAGAGGAATACATGTTTGGTTTTTAAATACATTAAAATCTCTGGTTGGCGCAACAGACTTCAAAATGGAAGGGTAAATATGTTGTATATGAAATGGTCCAAGTATGACCTATGTAAATTACTGTATTGAAAAACTGATAAGTTTTCTTTTGACACTTTACAGAACTACAACAAAGTGACCTACGTTCCTTTTTTCTTATATAAACTCCCCTTACTTGTCTCCCCCTGAAGAAGACCTAGTGAGGTCGAAATGCATCGGGGCTGAGGGGTACTTTGTGAACATATTTTTTATACAAGTTCATGTATGGAAATTATATCCTTGTATATTTATTTTGCAAGCATATTAATGTTACATTTCTTTGTATATATATTTGTCTGTATCCATTGAAAGTCGCCTGTAAACCAGAGTTCGCTTTTTTATACCTTGTGTACATATTCTAGTTGTCATCTTTTTGATCTAGAAAAATAAAAAATGTATGATTTCACATTTGGTCTTCATCCTTGCCTGAAAACCCCATGGGGAAAACTCTATATATATATATATTTTTTTTTTGAACAGTAATCATTGTGTTCTGCCGACAGGGAAAGCTCTCCACCAAATGCAATAGTGCTGCAGGAGGTAGTATTTGAGCAATTATCTTTCCTTCGTTTGTGATGGAAGGAAAAAAAAATTGCATAATATATGGCTTGCTTTAGACAGTTTGAAGATGGAATCATTAGGTTTTCGTTTTCATCCTGTTCTGGTGATAACTCAGCAGTTTGGATTTTCCTTCACTTTCAGTCTCGGTGATATTGGTCATCAGGGTAAATTTCCCTAACAGAGACACACAGCAATAGAAATCTGTCAGGGGTTCAACTCCTTCCATACACCATCCAAAAAAGTATATATATATTGATACATATAGATATATTGGACACGTGATCATCGTATTCACATGTTAACATTGCAATATTCATGTACTATTTGTTTATTTACATGTTATGTACAATTTAATACTTTCAGTTCACTATAGTTATAGTGTTTCATGAGTACATTTAGCGCTACACTTTGTTTTTCACATTTAAGCCATAAGCGCAAGCGGTCCCTTGTAATGAGGGGTCTAGAGGAGCTGGTAAGCGAGTTTTTCAGCTGTTGTTGGAGTCACTGATGCAGAAGATCACTATAAGGTGGTGAATCGTCACCAGGATTATATAAGATTTACCATCACAAAATTTGTGAACTTTCTTGATTTTATAATCATTCTGGTTTGGGTCGTTCATATTTTGTTTTCACATTTTTATTATTTAGCGCAATTCTATATATTTTTATGTTTATGACTTTATTAACTGTGTCTATGTCTCACAGGAGAATTGTTGCTTAATTACCGTATTTATCGGCGTATAACACGCGCCGGCGTATAACACGCACCCCAAGTTTAGGAGGGAATATTAAGGAAAACAAATGTAAGGAGGGAAGTTTAAGGAAAAATAAACTTACATTTAAATGCCCATCATTGCAGCCTTGTCCAGTGTCCATCTGCAGCCTTGTCCATCCTTGCAGCTTTGCCCAGTGCAGCCTTGTCCATCCTTGCAGCCTTGCCCAGTGCAGCCCTGTCCATCCTTGCAGCCTTGCCAGTGCAGCCTTGCCCAGTGCATTTGCAGCCTTGCCCAGTGCATTTGCAGCCTTGCCCAGTGCATTTGCAGCCTTGCCCAGTGCAGCCTTGTCCAGTGCTATTGCAGCCTTGCCAGTGCAGCCTTGCCCAGTGCCTTTGCAGGCTTGCCCAGTACATTTGCAGCGTTGCCCAGTACATTTGCAGCGTTGCCCATTTAAAATTGGCGCAGAGTGGGGAGGACTAGCGCCGTGTGACATATCGAAACCCGCGTGTATTTTCGGCTATTTTCGGCTCCTCTCGCAGTCCCGCCCACCTCCACTGATTGCGAGAGGAGCCGAGCGCTGACAACATACAGGAATCCGAGTTCGGCTAGTCTCGGCTCTGCTCGCAGACAGGGGCGGGACTGCGAGAGGAGACGAAAATAGCCGAACTTGGATTTCTTTATGTTGTCGGCGCTCGGCTCCTCTCGCAATCAGTGGAGGTGGGCGGGACTGCGAGAGGAGCCGAAAATAGACGAAAATACACACGGCTTTCGGAATATCGGCTCCGCTCGCTCCCCTAAAGAAAAAATCAGCTGGAGATCGGCGGAGATCGGCGGGTATCGGCGTATAACACGCACCCACGATTTCCCCCTGATTTTAAGGGGAAAAAAGTGTGTGTTATACGCCGATAAATACGGTAATGAATACATTTTTTCTTGTGTTCATGAGGCTATATATTAGCGCGTATTTTTTCAAATTTTCTTACTTATATGCTAAACATGGTTTGCATGTAAATGAAAGGGAGAGGTTTATGGGAAGGCTGGAACTGTATTTGAGCTAGGATTGGGGGGGGGGGGGGTGGTGAACTAGAATATAATGGGCAGATAGGTCAGTCAGGGGTCATACATTAATAGAGGGTGGAATGGGGGAAGCGCTATGGCAGGTGATACGTAATTTCCCATGTTACAAACAACCATTGGCAATTTTAGTACAATATGTACTACATGTAACGCTACCCCTTTAGGAGCTGCTAGAAACTTTGGCTCCTCTGCTCTCCCTAGCCCTAGGCGAGGCCTTACCCTCCCTGACACCACCAGAATCCCTTGTCTGGGAACTCCCAACAGACGTACAAGAATTGCACACACCTCCCTTAAAAAGATAAGCAGACTGTATTGCCTGAATAAAGTCACAAATAAAACAAAAACAGATTGGTACATCAAAATCAATAGGCTTAGACCTTCAAATTAAACTAATATAACATCAACCCAGTTATGCCCTCAGGTATGGAATGCCTTGGACAAGTCTTTTCTGTGAATTTCTGCCACTTATGTTGGGGCCTTTTAAATCTGTTGGTGCACAGAATGAAGAAGATGACTAAGAGGGTGGCATTCAACAGCAGTCTAGTGTAAACTTGGGCTTAATAGATATGTAGACTCCTTGAGGCAACAATGCAGAAAATGAAGCCAGCCCAAAGGGGTATAAGGACTAGGATACTAAGTAGCAGATGGGAAGCAGCGCAAAGTCAGTGTTCTTCAGCAATAATGGCCTTATGCTCTAGAATTGATGGACGCTGCTTAGTGATGGATACAGCATCCTGTGTGAGAGATGTCTTGAGGTAAAGGGTCAATAAAGAGAAATGTCTCTTTAACAAGTCTAAACTGAAGAAAGAGTTAACAGGTGGTTGGTTGTAATTGTAATGCAGGATTTAAACCATCTCACCGGGTTCCACCGTAGACAGTCATCTAATAGCAGCAAGTGGTCTGTATGATGGGTCCTGACTTATTCAGCGCTACAGCAGATGGCAGCAGATGCAATGGTGACTTGGACAGCCGCTCTGGATGCAGATGTCCCCACTCGGATAAGCCTCGTGGCAAACACACTGCACATGCAAAATATATTCCCATGGGAAATAAGTTTAAGGCTGGGTTCACACTATTGCGAATTGGATGTGGGTTTCCCGGCATCCAATTTGCATAGCAGGAGATTGTGACCGGCTCTCTATGGAGCCGGGTCACACACCTCTGGAGTGGCTCTGGTGCGAATTGCACAGGAGTCCTGTACGCCTTTTGGTCCGTTTCAGGTCCAAATTCAGGCAAAAATTTGGGCTGAAATCAGACCTAAAACGGTGAATGGAGAAGCACCGGACCCCCTTCTGTGAGCCGCTCCATGCTCCAGTGTGTACCCAGCCTAAAAGGCTAAACATAATATCTAAGTGGCCCACGGCCAAAGTTAGAGAAGCTATAAAAAAATAATAAAAGGGAATTCACAAAATATATAAGTGGAGGAACACTATCAACATTTAAAAGGCTACAAAGAAAATAACAGAATATGTAAGAAGTAAATCAAGGGCGTAAAAATCTAAAACAAACAAAAGGTTGCAAATGGAAGTAAGAAAAATGGCACCTCTAGTCTATAATAGGGCACCGCTAGTCCATTATGGAGTTGATATTGATAAAGCTTCAAAAGAACTATAAAAATGTATATGGTTCAGAAACATTTAGGGCCAGTCCACACCAGAACATGGTGCTGGAATGTCACATTCCATGAATGTTTCTCACATCGTGTTCAAAAAGCACTGCATTTGAAATCTGCTGTGGGTGCCGATAAATTGTTACCGGCACCCCAAATGCAGTTTGCTTCGATCGCAGTACCATGACATTTGGCATTGCATGTTTTTCAAAAGTAGGGCATGCACTACTATTTGTGTGTTAAATTACAATTTGCAGCCCATTCAAATAAAAAGGCTGCAAAATCGCACTGCAGGGAATGTCTGCGAATGCGGAGCACATTCCTATGTGATTCTGGTGTGAACAGGACCATAAACAAAATAAAGGTGAATACAGCACCTGGACTAGATGGCTAACACCCATATGCCCTCAAAGAGTTGGGATCTGTTATTTGAAAACCATTGTTTCAAATTTTTAGAGAATCTTTAAAGACTGCCTTGGTAACACTGGATTGCAGCAAAGCCAATGTGATGCCTATATTTAAAAAGAGATCAAAGTCTTTACCAAGTAACTATGGACCAGTTAGCTTAACTACTATAATAGATTGTTTTAAGAAAGATATACTATGGGGCTGATTTGCGAACGGTTTGCGCCATGAGTTGCGGCGCACGCCGAACATTTGCGCCTGTAACACAGCGCAATTTCCCATTTAGTATAGTATTCTCGGCGCGCGGGAGGAGGCGATCGGTGCGCCACTATAGACATGGCGAACGGCATCTTCAACTCAAAATTTTAAGAAGCTGGAAGTGCCAATATTATGGGGGTGATGTGGGTGATGTAAGGAAGTATAGTAATAACTGCCCAAGTAACAAATATGCCCAAAATAGAATGAGAAAGTAACTTTTTCTGAACAAGCCTGCTGTGCCTGCAAGTACACTTAGAACTGCGTGAGGTCAATTTATGCACTGCGCATTCGCAAGCGGGATTTGCGCACGTTCAAATGCTTTGGTTCACTGCACCGGCAAAATCTTAGTAAATGTCAAGCAACGTAAATGCATTTGCATAAGTTAAATGGGCACACCTCTAAACTTGACTTTTTTTTTAATGCTGGTTCACTTTTATGTTTTTTTTAAGGATATTTGCACAAAGGTCATGTTAGCATTAGGGATGAGCCGAACACCCCCCTGTTCACGGCTATAATCAAATGTCCGTCCGGCAATACACATAAAAGTTCATTGTTAAAAACAGCATTAAGAAAAAAAACGAAATTAAGAAAAAAAAATGCGTGGGGGTCACCCAAAATTCCATACCAGGCCCTTCAGGTCTGGTATGGATATTAAGGGGAACCCCGCGTCAAAATCCATACCAGACCCTTATCCGAGCACGCAACCTGGCAGTCCGCAGGAACAGAGGGGGGGGGACGAGAGTGCGCCCCCCCTCCTGAACCGTACCAGGCCACATGCCCTCAACATTGAGAGGGTGCTTTGGGGGTAGCCCCCCAAAGCACCTTCAGGGGAAACTCTGATGCAAAGGGGGCTGCTGATGGGGACACTCTGATGTGAAGGGGGCTGCTGATGGGGACACTCTGATGTGAAGGGGGCTGCTGATGGGGACATTCTGATGTGAAGGGGGCTGCTGATGGGGACACTCTGATGTAAGGGGGCTGCTGATGGGGACACTCTGATGGGGACTCTCTGATGTGAAGGGGGCTGCTGATGGGGACACTCTGATGTAAGGGGGCTGCTGTTGGGGACACTCTGATGTGAAGGGGGGCTGATGGGGACACCCTGATGTGAAGGGGGCTGCTGTTGGGGACACTGATGTAAGGGGGTGCTCTGATGGGGACACTGATGTGAAGGGGGCTGCTGATGGGGACTCTGATGTGAAGGCTGCTGCTGATGGGGACACTCTGATGTAAGGGGGTGCTGATGGGGGACACTTTGATGTGAAGGGGGCTGCTGATGGGGACTCTGATGTAAGGGGGCTGCTGATGGGGACTCTGATGTAAGGGGGCTGCTGTTGGGACTCTGATGTAATGGGGTGCTGTTGGGACTCTGATGTAAGGGGGCTGCTGATGGGGACTCTGATGTAAGGGGGCTGCTGATGGGGACTCTGATGTAAGGGGGCTGCTGTTGGGGACTCTGATGTGAAGGGGGTGCTGATGGGGACACTCTGATGTAAGGGGGTGCTGTTGGGGACACTCTGATGTAAGGGGGCTGCTGTTGGGGACTCTGATGTAAAGGGGGCTGCTGATGGGGACTCTGATGTAAGGGGCTGCTGATGGGGGGACTCTGATGTAAGGGGGCTGCTGTTGGGACTCTGATGTAAGGGGGTGTTGATGGGAACACTCTGATGTAAGGGGGCTGCTGATGTAAGGGGGGACACTCTGATGTAAGGGGCTGCTGATGGGGACACTCTGATGTAAGGGGCTGCTGATGGGGACTCTGATGTAAGGGGCTGCTGATGGGGACTCTGATGTAAGGGGGCTGCTGATGGTGACAATCTGATGTAAGGGGCTGCTGATGGGACACTCTGATGTAAGGGGGCTGCTGTTGGGGACACTCTGATTAAAGGGGGTGCTTATGGGGACACTCTGATGTAAGGGGCTGCTCTGATGGGGACACTCTGATGTAAGGGGGCTGCTGATGGGGACACTCTGATGTAAGGGGGCTGCTGTTGGGACACTCTGATGTGAAGGGGGCTGGTGGGGACTCTGATGGGGGACACTCTGATGTAAGGGGGTGCTGATGGGGACACTCTGATGTAAGGGGGCTGCTGATGGGGACACTCTGATGTAAGGGGGCTGCTGATGGGGACACTCTGATGTAAGGGGGTGCTGATGGGGACACTCTGATGTAAGGGGGCTGCTGATGGGGACACTCTGATGTAAGGGGGCTGCTGATGGGGGACACTCTGTTGTAAGGGGGCTGCTGATGGGGACACTCTGATGTAAGGGGGCTGCTGATGGGACACTCTGATGTGAGGGGGGCTGCTGTTGGGGACACTCTGATGTAAGGGGGGGGGCTGATGGGGACTCTGATGTAAGGGGGTGCTGATGGGGACACTCTGATGGGAAGGGGGTGCTGATGGGGGACACTCTGATGTAAGGGGGCTGCTGATGGGGACACTCTGATGTAAGGGGTGCTGATGGGACTCTGATGTAAGGGGGTGCTGATGGGGACTCTGATGTAAGGGGGCTGCTGATGGGGACACTCTGATGTAAGGGGGCTGCTGATGGGGACACTCTGATGTAAGGGGGTGCTGATGGGGACACTCTGATGTAAGGGGGCTGCTGATGGGGACACTCTGATGTAAGGGGGCTGCTGATGGGGGACACTCTGATGTAGGGGGGTGCTGATGGGGACACTCTGATGTAAGGGGGTGCTGATGGGGACACTCTGATGTAAGGGGGCTGCTGATGGGGACACTCTGATGTAAGGGGGCTGCTGATGGGGACACTCTGATGTAAGGGTGTGCTGTTGGGACTCTGATGTAAGGGGTGCTGAGGGGGACACTGATGTAAGGGGCTGCTGATGGGGACTCTGATGTAAGGGGGGTGCTGATGGGGACTCTGATGTAAGGGGGCTGCTGATGGGGACACTCTGATGTAAGGGGGCTGCTGATGGGGACACTCTGATGTAAGGGGGTGCTGATGGGGACTCTGATGTAAGGGGGGCTGATGGGGACTCTGATGTAAGGGGGCTGCTGATGGGGACTCTGATGTAAGGGGGTGCTGATGGGGACACTCTGATGTAAGGGGGCTGCTGATGGGGGACACTCTGATGTAAGGGGGCTGCTGATGGGGACTCTGATGTAAGGGGGTGCTGATGGGGACTCTGATGTAAGGGGGTGCTGCTGGGGGACACTCTGATGTAAGGGGGTGACACTGATGGGGACACTCTGATGTAAGGGGGGCTGCTGATGGGGACACTCTGATGTAAGGGGGTGCTGATGGGACACTCTGATGTAAGGGGGCTGCTGATGGGGACACTCTGATGTAAGGGGGGATGCTGATGGGGACTCTGATGTAAGGGGGGGTGCTGATGGGGACACTCTGATGTGAAGGGGCTGCTGATGGGGACACTCTGATGTAAGGGGGCTGCTGATGTAAGGGGGCTGCTGATGGGGACACTCTGATGTAAGGGGCTGCTGATGGGGGACACTCTGATGTAAGGGGGCTGCTGATGGGGACACTCTGATGTAAGGGGGCTGCTGATGGGGACACTATGATGTAAGGGGGGCTGATGGGACACTCTGATGTAAGGGGGTGCTGATGGGGGGACACTCTGATGTAAGGGGCTGCTGATGGGGACACTCTGATGTAAGGGGGTGCTGATGGGGACACTCTGATGTAAGGGGGTGCTGATGGGGACACTCTGATGTAAGGGGGCTGCTGATGGGGACACTCTGATGTAAGGGGGTGCTGATGGGGACACTCTGATGTAAGGGGCTGCTGATGGGGACACTCTGATGTAAGGGGGCTGATGTTGGGGACACTCTGATGTGAAGGGGGCTGCTGGGGGGGACACTCTGATGTAAGGGGGGGATGCTGTTGGGGACACTCTGATGTGAAGGGGCTGCTGAGGGGGACACTCTGATGTAAGGGGGCTGCTGATGGGGACACTCTGATGTAAGGGGGCTGCTGATGGGGACACTCTGATGTAAAGGGGGTGCTGATGGGGACACTCTGATGTGAAGGGGCTGCTGATGGGGACACTCTGATGTAAGGGGGCTGCTGATGGGGACACTCTGATGTAAGGGGGGGGTGCTGATGGGGACACTCTGATGTAGGGGGGCTGCTGATGGGACACTCTGATGTAAGGGGGTGCTGATGGGGGACTCTGATGTAAGGGGGGTGCTGATGGGGACACTCTGATGTAAGGGGGTGCTGATGGGGACACTCTGATGTAAGGGGGCTGCTGATGGGACACTCTGATGTAAGGGGGCTGCTGATGGGGACTCTGATGTAAGGGGGCTGCTGATGGGGACACTCTGATGTAAGGGGGTGCTGATGGGACACTCTGATGTAAGGGGGCTGCTGATGGGACACTCTGATGTAAGGGGGGCTGCTGATGGGGACACTCTGATGTAAGGGGGCTGCTGATGGGGACACTCTGATGTAAGGGGGCTGCTGATGGGGACACTCTGATGTAAGGGGGGGTGACTCTGATGTAAGGGGGGTGCTGATGGGGACACTCTGATGTAAGGGGGTGCTGATGGGGACACTCTGATGTAAGGGGGCTGCTGATGGGGACTCTGATGTAAGGGGGCTGCTGATGGGGACACTCTGATGTAAGGGGGTGCTGATGGGACTCTGATGTAAGGGGGGCTGATGGGACTCTGATGTAAGGGGGCTGCTGATGGGGACACTCTGATGTAAGGGGGGCTGCTGATGGGGACACTCTGATGTAAGGGGGTGCTGATGGGGACACTCTGATGTAAGGGGGCTGCTGATGGGGACACTCTGATGTAAGGGGGCTGCTGATGGGACACTCTGATGTAAGGGGGCTGCTGATGGGGACTCTGATGTAAGGGGGCTGCTGATGGGGACTCTGATGTGAAGGGGGGGCTGTGATGGGGACACTCTGATGTAAGGGGGTGCTGATGGGGACACTCTGATGTAAGGGGGTGCTGATGGGACACTCTGATGTAAGGGGGCTGCTGATGGGGGACACTCTGATGTAAGGGGGCTGCTGATGGGGACACTCTGATGTAAGGGGGCTGCTGATGGGGACACTCTGATGTAAGGGGGCTGCTGATGGGGACACTCTGATGTAAGGGGGCTGCTGATGGGGACACTCTGATGTAAGGGGGGGATGCTGATGGGGACACTCTGATGTAAGGGGCTGCTGATGGGACTCTGATGTAAAGGGGGTGCTGATGGGGACTCTGATGTAAGGGGGCTGCTGATGGGGACACTCTGATGTAAGGGGGCTGCTGATGGGGACACTCTGATGTAAGGGGGCTGCTGGGGATGGGGACACTCTGATGTAAGGGGGCTGCTGATGGGGACACTCTGATGTAAGGGGGCTGCTGATGGGGACACTCTGATGTAAGGGGCTGCTGATGGGGACTCTGATGAAAGGGGCTGCTGATGGGGACACTCTGAAGTAAGGGGTGCTGTTGGGGAAACTCTGATGTAAGGGGCTGCTGATGGGGGGACTCTGATGTAAGGGGGCTGCTGATGGGGACTCTGATGTAAGGGGGCTGCTGATGGGACACTCTGATGTCTGAAGGGGGCTGCTGATGGGGACACTCTGATGTAAGGGGGCTGCTGATGGGGACACTCTGATGTAAGGGGCTGCTGATGGGGACAACTCTGATGTAAGGGGGCTGCTGATGGGGACACTCTGATGTAAGGGGGGCTGATGGGACTCTGATGTAAGGGGGGCTGCTGATGGGGACACTCTGATGTAAGGGGGCTGCTGATGGGGACACTCTGATGTAAGGGGGCTGCTGATGGGGACACTCTGATGTAAGGGGGCTGCTGATGGGGACACTCTGATGTAAGGGGGTGCTGTTGGGACACTCTGATGTAAGGGGGTGCTGGGGACACTCTGATGTAAGGGGGTGCTGATGGGGACACTCTGATGTAAGGGGGCTGCTGATGGGGACACTCTGATGTAAGGGGGCTGCTGTTGGGACTCTGATGTAGGGGGCTGCTGATGGGGACACTCTGATGTAAGGGGGCTGCTGATGGGGACACTCTGATGTAAGGGGGCTGCTGATGGGGACTCTGATGTAAGGGGGGGCTGATGGGGACTCTGATGTAAGGGGGCTGCTGATGGGGACACTCTGATGTAAGGGGCTGCTGATGGGGGACACTCTGATGTAAGGGGCTGCTGATGGGGACTCTGATGTAAGGGGGCTGCTGATGGGACACTCTGATGTAAGGGGGCTGCTGATGGGACACTCTGATGTAAGGGGGGGGGACACTCTGATGTAAGGGGGTGCTGATGGGGGACTCTGATGTAAGGGGGCTGCTGATGGGGACTCTGATGTAAGGGGGCTGCTGATGGGGACACTCTGATGTAAGGGGGTGCTGCTGATGGGGACTCTGATGTAAGGGGGCTGCTGATGGGGACTCTGTAAGGGGCTGATGAAGGGGGCTGCTGATGGGGACACTGATGTAAGGGGCTGCTGATGGGGGACACTCTGATGTGAAGGGGGGGTGCTGATGGGGACTCTGATGTAAGGGGGGTGCTGATGGGACTCTGATGAGGGGGGACACTCTGATGTAAGGGGGCTGATGGACTCTGATGTAAGGGGCTGGGATGGGACTCTGATGTAAGGGGGCTGCTGATGGGGACTCTGATGTAAGGGGGGGGCTGCTGATGGGGACACTCTGATGTAAGGGGGCTGCTGATGGGGACACTCTGATGTAAGGGGGCTGCTGATGGGGACACTCTGATGTAAGGGGGGTGATGGGACTCTGATGTAAGGGGGGGATGGGACTCTGATGTAAGGGGGCTGCTGATGGGGGGACACTCTGATGTAAGGGGGGCTGCTGATGGGGGACACTCTGATGTAAGGGGGCTGCTGATGGGGACTCTGATGTAAGGGGGTGGCTGATGGGGACACTCTGATGTGAAGGGGGCTGCTGATGGGGACACTCTGATGTAAGGGGGATGCTGATGGGGACACTCTGATGTAAGGGGGCTGCTGATGGGACACTCTGATGTAAGGGGGCTGTGTTGGGGACTCTGATGTGAAGGGGGATGCTGTTGGGGACCACTCTGTTGTAAGGGGGTGCTGATGGGGACTCTGATGTAAGGGGGCTGCTGATGGGGACTCTGATGTAAGGGGGGCTGCTGATGGGGACACTCTGATGTAAGGGGCTGCTGATGGGGACACTCTGATGTAAGGGGACTGCTGATGGGGACTCTGATGTAAGGGGGCTGCTGATGGGGACACTCTGATGTAAGGGGGCTGCTGATGGGACACTCTGATGTAAGGGGGCTGCTGATGGGGACTCTGATGTAAGGGGCTGCTGATGGGGACACTCTGATGTAAGGGGGCTGCTGATGGGGACACTCTGATGTAAGGGGGGTGATGGGGACACTCTGATGTAAGGGGCTGCTGTTGGGGACACTCTGAAGTAAGGGGGTGCTGATGGGGACACTCTGATGTAAGGGGCTGCTGATGGGACACTCTGATGTAAGGGGGTGCTGATGGGGGGACTCTGATGTAAGGGGGTGCTGCTGGGACTCTGATGTAAGGGGGCTGCTGATGGGACTCTGATGTAAGGGGGCTGCTGATGGGACACTCTGATGTAAGGGGGTGCTGATGGGGACTCTGATGTAAGGGGGCTGCTGATGGGGACTCTGATGTAAGGGGGGCTGCTGATGGGGACACTCTGATGTAAGGGGGCTGCTGTTGGGGACACTCTGATGTAAGGGGGTGCTGATGTAAGGGGACTCTGATGTAAGGGGGCTGCTGATGGGGACTCTGATGTAAGGGGGCTGCTGATGGGGACTCTGATGTAAGGGGGCTGCTGATGGGGACTCTGATGTAAGGGGGCTGCTGATGGGGACACTCTGATGTAAGGGGGCTGCTGATGGGGACACTCTGATGTAAGGGGGCTGCTGATGGGACTCTGATGTAAGGGGGCTGCTGATGGGGACTCTGATGTAAGGGGGCTGCTGATGGGGACACTCTGATGTAAGGGGGCTGCTGATGGGGACTCTGATGTAAGGGGGCTGCTGATGGGGACACTCTGATGTAAGGGGGCTGCTGATGGGGACACTCTGATGTAAAGGGGCTGCTGTTGGGGACACTCTGATGTAAGGGGGCTGCTGATGGGGACACTCTGATGTTAAGGGGGTGCTGATGGGGGACACTCTGATGTAAGGGGGCTGCTGATGGGACACTCTGATGTAAGGGGGTGCTGATGGGGACACTCTGATGTGAAGGGGGGGGGGACACTCTGATGTAAGGGGGGTGCTGATGGGGACTCTGATGTAAGGGGGCTGCTGATGGGGACACTCTGATGTAAGGGGGCTGCTGATGGGGACACTCTGATGTAAGGGGGCTGCTGATGGGGACACTCTGATGTAAGGGGGCTGCTGATGGGGACACTCTGATGTAAGGGGGCTGCTGATGGGGACACTCTGATGTAAGGGGGCTGCTGATGGGGACACTCTGATGTAAGGGGGGCTGCTGATGGGGACACTCTGATGTAAGGGGCTGCTGATGGGGACACTCTGATGTAAGGGGGCTGCTGATGGGACACTCTGATGTAAGGGGGCTGCTGATGGGACTCTGATGTAAGGGGGCTGCTGATGGGACACTCTGATGTAAGGGGGGCTGTGATGGGGACACTGTTGTAAAGGGGGCTGTGATGGGACTCTGATGTAAAGGGCTGCTGATGGGACACTCTGATGTAAGGGGGCTGCTGTTGGGGACACTCTGATGTAGGGGGGGCTGCTGATGGGGACACTCTGATGAAAGGGGGCTGCTGATGGGGACACTCTGATGTAAGGGGGCTGCTGATGGGGACACTCTGATGTAAGGGGGCTGCTGATGGGACACTCTGATGTAAGGGGGCTGCTGATGGGGACTCTGATGTAAGGGGGGCTGCTGATGGGGACACTCTGATGTAAGGGGGCTGCTGATGGGGACACTCTGATGTAAGGGGGCTGCTGATGGGGACTCTGATGTAAGGGGGCTGCTGATGGGGACACTCTGATGTAAGGGGGCTGCTGATGATGGGGACACTCTGATGTAAGGGGGCTGCTGATGGGACACTCTGATGTAAGGGGGGCTGCTGATGGGACACTCTGATGTAAGGGGGCTGCTGATGGGACACTCTGATGTAAGGGGGCTGCTGATGGGGACACTCTGATGTAAGGGGCTGCTGATGGGGACACTCTGATGTAAGGGGGCTGCTGATGGGGACACTCTGATGTTAAGGGGCTGCTGATGGGGACACTCTGATGTAAGGGGGCTGCTGATGGGGACACTCTGATGTAAGGGGGCTGCTGATGGGGACACTCTGATGTGATGGGGGCTGCTGATGGGGACACTCTGATGTAAGGGGGCTGCTGATGGGACACTCTGATGTAAGGGGGCTGCTGATGGGGACACTCTGATGTAAGGGGGCTGCTGATGGGGACTCTGATGTAAGGGGGCTGCTGATGGGGACACTCTGATGTAAGGGGGGCTGCTGATGGGGACACTCTGATGAGAAGGGGGCTGCTGATGGGGACACTCTGATGTAAGGGGTGCTGATGGGACTCTGATGTAAGGGGGTGCTGATGGGGACACTCTGATGTAAGGGGGGCTGCTGATGGGGACTCTGATGTAAGGGGGTGCTGATGGGGACTCTGATGTAAGGGGGGCTGCTGATGGGGACTCTGATGTAATGGGGGCTGCTGATGGGGACACTCTGATGTAAGGGGCTGCTGATGGGGACACTCTGATGTAAGGGGGGGGGCTGATGGGGACTCTGATGTAAGGGGGCTGCTGATGGGGACTCTGATGTAAGGGGGTGCTGATGGGACTCTGATGTAAGGGGGCTGCTGATGGGGACTCTGATGTAAGGGGGGGTGCTGATGGGGACACTCTGATGTAAGGGGGCTGCTGATGGGGGACACTCTGATGTAAGGGGGGCTGCTGATGGGGACACTCTGATGTAAGGGGGCTGCTGATGGGGACACTCTGATGTAAGGGGGCTGCTGATGGGGACACTCTGATGTAAGGGGGGTGCTGATGGGGACTCTGATGTAAGGGGGTGCTGATGGGGACACTCTGATGTAAAGGGGCTGCTGATGGGGACACTCTGATGTAAGGGGGTGCTGATGGGGACACTCTGATGTAAGGGGGCTGCTGATGGGGACACTCTGATGTAAGGGGGTGCTGATGGGGACTCTGATGTAAGGGGGCTGCTGATGGGGACTCTGATGTAAGGGGGGCTGCTGATGGGGACACTCTGATGTAAGGGGGGCTGCTGATGGGGACTCTGATGTAAGGGGGCTGCTGATGGGGACACTCTGATGTAAGGGGGCTGCTGTTGGGGACACTCTGATTAAAGGGGGTGCTGATGGGGACACTCTGATGAGAAGGGGGTGCTGATGGGGACACTCTGATGTAAGGGGTGCTGATGGGGACACTCTGATGTAAGGGACTGCTGATGGGGACTCTGATGTAAGGGGGTGCTGATGGGGACTCTGATGTAAGGGGCTGCTGATGGGGACACTCTGATGTAAGGGGGGGCTGATGGGGACACTCTGATGTAAGGGGGCTGCTGATGGGGACACTCTGATGTAAGGGGCTGCTGATGGGGACTCTGATGTAAGGGGTGCTGATGGGGACACTCTGATGTAAGGGGGTGCTGATGGGGGACTCTGATGTAAGGGGGGCTGCTGATGGGGACACTCTGATGTAAGGGGGCTGCTGATGGGGACTCTGATGTAAGGGGGTGCTGATGGGGACACTCTGATGTAAGGGGGTGCTGATGGGGACACTCTGATGTAAGGGGGGGTGCTGATGGGACACTCTGATGTAAGGGGGAGCTGATGGGACACTCTGATGTAAGGGGCTGCTGATGGGACACTCTGATGTAAGGGGGTGCTGATGGGGACACTCTGATGTAAAGGGGGCTGCTGATGGTGGACACTCTGATGTAAGGGGTGCTGATGGGGACACTCTGATGTAAGGGGGCTGCTGATGGGGGACACTCTGATGTAAGGGGGTGCTGATGGGACTCTGATGTAAGGGGGTGCTGATGGGACTCTGATGTAAGGGGGCTGCTGATGGGGACACTCTGATGTAAGGGGGGTGCTGATGGGGACACTCTGATGTAAGGGGGTGCTGATGGGGACACTCTGATGTAAGGGGGGTGCTGATGGGGACACTCTGATGTAAGGGGGGCTGCTGATGGGGACTCAGATGTAAGGGGCTGCTGATGGGGACACTCTGATGTAAGGGGGCTGCTGATGGGGACACTCTGATGTAAGGGGGTGCTGATGGGGACACTCTGATGTAAGGGGGGCTGCTGATGGGGACACTCTGATGTAAGGGGGTGCTGATGGGACACTCTGATGTAAGGGGGCTGCTGATGGGGACACTCTGATGTAAGGGGGCTGATGATGGGGACACTCTGATGTAAGGGGGTGCTGATGGGGACACTCTGATGTAAGGGGGGACTGATGGGGACACTCTGATGTAAGGGGGGTGCTGATGGGGACACTCTGATGTAAGGGGGCTGCTGATGGGGACACTCTGATGTAAGGGGGGCTGCTGATGGGGACACTCTGATGTAAGGGGTGCTGATGGGGACACTCTGATGTAAGGGGGTGCTGATGGGGACACTCTGATGTAAGGGGGCTGCTGATGGGGACACTCTGATGTAAGGGGGTGCTGATGGGGACACTCTGATGTAAGGGGGGACACTCTGATGTAAGGGGGTGCTGATGGGGACACTCTGATGTAAGGGGGTGCTGATGGGGGACACTCTGATGTAAGGGGGTGCTGATGGGGACACTCTGATGTAAGGGGGTGCTGATGGGGACACTCTGATGTAAGGGGTGCTGATGGGGACACTCTGATGTAAGGGGGTGCTGATGGGGACACTCTGATGTAAGGGGGGCTGCTGATGGGGACACTCTGATGTAAGGGGGTGCTGATGGGGACTCTGATGTAAGGGGGTGCTGATGGGGACACTCTGATGTAAGGGGGTGCTGATGGATGACACTCTGATGTAAGGGGGTGCTGATGGGGACACTCTGATGTAAGGGGGGTGCTGATGGGGACACTCTGATGTAAGGGGGTGCTGATGGGGACACTCTGATGTAAGGGGGCTGCTGATGGGGACACTCTGATGTAAGGGGGGTGCTGATGGGGACACTCTGATGTAAGGGGGTGCTGATGGGGACACTCTGATGTAAGGGGGGTGCTGATGGGGACACTCTGATGTAAGGGGGTGCTGATGGGGACACTCTGATGTAAGGGGGTGCTGATGGGGACACTCTGATGTAAGGGGGTGCTGATGGGGACACTCTGATGTAAGGGGGTGCTGATGGGGACACTCTGATGTAAGGGGGGTGCTGATGGGGACACTCTGATGTAAGGGGGTGCTGATGGGGGACACTCTGATGTAAGGGGGGGGGGGACACTCTGATGTAAGGGGGTGCTGATGGGGACACTCTGATGTAAGGGGGTGCTGATGGGGACACTCTGATGTAAGGGGGTGCTGATGGGGACACTCTGATGTAAGGGGGTGCTGATGGGGACACTCTGATGTAAGGGGGTGCTGATGGGGACACTCTGATGTAAGGGGGTGCTGATGGGGACACTCTGATGTAAGGGGGGCTGCTGATGGGGACACTCTGATGTAAGGGGGTGCTGATGGGGACACTCTGATGTAAGGGGGTGCTGATGGGGACACTCTGATGTAAGGGGGTGCTGATGGGGACACTCTGATGTAAGGGGGTGCTGATGGGGGGACACTCTGATGTAAGGGGGGTGCTGATGGGGACACTCTGATGTAAGGGGGGCTGATGGGGACACTCTGATGTAAGGGGGGGGTGCTGATGGGGACACTCTGATGTAAGGGGGGTGCTGATGGGGACACTCTGATGTAAGGGGGTGCTGATGGGGACACTCTGATGTAAGGGGGGTGCTGATGGGGACACTCTGATGTAAGGGGGGGTGCTGATGGGGACACTCTGATGTAAGGGGGTGCTGATGGGGACACTCTGATGTAAGGGGGTGCTGATGGGGACACTCTGATGTAATGTGGTGCTGATGGGGACACTCTGATGTAAGGGGGTGCTGATGGGGACACTCTGATGTAAGGGGGTGCTGATGGGGACACTCTGATGTAAGGGGGGTGCTGATGGGACACTCTGATGTAAGGGGGTGCTGATGGGGACACTCTGATGTAAGGGGGTGCTGATGGGGACACTCTGATGTAAGGGGGTGCTGATGGGGACACTCTGATGTAAGGGGGGTGCTGATGGGGACACTCTGATGTAAGGGGGTGCTGATGGGGACACTCTGATGTAAGGGGGTGCTGATGGCACTCTGATGTAAGGGGTGCTGATGGGACACTCTGATGTAAGGGGGGTGCTGATGGGGACACTCTGATGTAAGGGGGTGCTGATGGGGACACTCTGATGTAAGGGGGTGCTGATGGGGACACTCTGATGTAATGGGGTGCTGATGGGGACACTCTGATGTAAGGGGGCTGCTGATGGGGACACTCTGATGTAAGGGGGGTGCTGATGGGGACACTCTGATGTAAGGGGGGTGCTGATGGGGACACTCTGATGTAAGGGGGTGCTGATGGGGACACTCTGATGTAAGGGGGTGCTGATGGGGACACTCTGATGTAAGGGGGTGCTGATGGGGACACTCTGATGTAAGGGGGTGCTGATGGGGACACTCTGATGTAAGGGGGGTGCTGATGGGGACACTCTGATGTAAGGGGGTGCTGATGGGGACACTCTGATGTAAGGGGGTGCTGATGGGGACACTCTGATGTAAGGGGCTGCTGATGGGACACTCTGATGTAAGGGGGTGCTGATGGGACACTCTGATGTAATGGGGTGCTGATGGGGACACTCTGATGTAAGGGGGGGTGCTGATGGGGACACTCTGATGTAAGGGGGTGCTGATGGGGACACTCTGATGTAAGGGGGGTGCTGATGGGGACACTCTGATGTAAGGGGGGTGCTGATGGGGACACTCTGATGTAAGGGGGTGCTGATGGGGACACTCTGATGTAGGGGGGTGCTGATGGGGACACTCTGATGTAAGGGGGCTGCTGATGGGGACACTCTGATGTAAGGGGGTGCTGATGGGGACACTCTGATGTAAGGGGGTGCTGATGGGGACACTCTGATGTAAGGGGGGCTGCTGATGGGGACACTCTGATGTAAGGGGGTGCTGATGGGGACACTCTGATGTAAGGGGGTGCTGATGGGGACACTCTGATGTAAGGGGGCTGCTGATGGGGGGACACTCTGATGTAAGGGGGTGCTGATGGGGACACTCTGATGTAAGGGGGTGCTGATGGGGACACTCTGATGTAAGGGGGTGCTGATGGGGGACACTCTGATGTAAGGGGGTGCTGATGGGGACACTCTGATGTAAGGGGGTGCTGATGGGGACACTCTGATGTAAGGGGGGGTGCTGATGGGGACACTCTGATGTAAGGGGGGCTGCTGATGGGGACACTCTGATGTAAGGGGGTGCTGATGGGGACACTCTGATGTAAGGGGGTGCTGATGGGGACACTCTGATGTAAGGGGGTGCTGATGGGGACACTCTGATGTAAGGGGGTGCTGATGGGGACACTCTGATGTAAGGGGGTGCTGATGGGGACACTCTGATGTAATGGGGTGCTGATGGGGACACTCTGATGTAAGGGGGTGCTGATGGGGACACTCTGATGTAAGGGGGTGCTGATGGGGACACTCTGATGTAAGGGGGTGCTGATGGGACACTCTGATGTAAGGGGGTGCTGATGGGGACACTCTGATGTAAGGGGGCTGCTGATGGGACACTCTGATGTAAGGGGGTGCTGATGGGACACTCTGATGTAAGGGGGTGCTGATGGGACACTCTGATGTAAGATGGGGGGCTGCTGATGGGGACACTCTGATGTAAGGGGGTGCTGATGGGGACACTCTGATGTAAGGGGGTGCTGATGGGGACACTCTGATGTAAGGGGGTGCTGATGGGGACACTCTGATGTAAGGGGGGTGCTGATGGGACACTCTGATGTAAGGGGGTGCTGCTGATGGGACACTCTGATGATGTAAGGGGGTGCTGATGACACTCTCTGATGTAAGGGGGTGCTGATGGGACACTCTGATGTAAGGGGGTGCTGATGGGACACTCTGATGTAAGGGGGTGCTGATGGGGACACTCTGA
This sequence comes from Lithobates sylvaticus, assembly GCA_028564925.1. NCBI lineage: Eukaryota > Metazoa > Chordata > Amphibia > Anura > Ranidae > Lithobates > Lithobates sylvaticus. The sequence continues at coordinate 532,154,500 of CM053028.1, forward strand.
TGTAAGGGGGCAAATTGGGGGGATATATTATTCCTCCCAATACTGTGATGGGGACACTCTGATGTAAGGGGGTGCTGATGGGGGACTCTTATAACGGGACTCTATGCGATATTGAGGCGGACAAATTGGACACCTAACTGACAGTTTTGGCACTTTTTTTGGGGACCAGTGACATTATTACAGTGTTGATGTTGATACAATGTTGACTGTATATTATGTATATTACTTGTAGAGTTTTCTGTATTCATTTTTGTACTCAATTTTGTATTCATATGGGTCATATATTCACAATGTTATTGAGCTTACACATGGATATTGAGTCGAATTAGATGGACGTGTGGCTTTTTGCCATCCTGAGTAAGAATACACTATGAGTGTAGGGCGTCATGGATCCATCAAATGAGGGGGTGTCAGCACAAAGCCCTGCCCTCCTTGGAGTTGACTTATTAAACACAAATAGGCTGTTCATTTTGCATGGCATTATTCACTTGCAAGAGATGGTGGTAGTGCTAGCTTACTGCAAGCTTTTAAGAAGGCCTAGAGCTTGATGATTCTGGTAAACCAGTGTAGAGCCCCATACACACGGTCGGACTTTTTCATGGATTCTGTCCGATCGGACAAGGTTGTTGAAAAATCAGACCGTGTGTATGCACCATCGGACAATGTTCGTCGGTTTGGCCGACGGACAAAGTCTTATCTCCTGCTGGAAAGATTTGCCGTCAACCCGGTCCGATCACACCAAATCCGAGCGTGTGTACGCTTGTCCGACGGACAAAGTGCTACGCATGCTCAGAAGAAATTCTGTGACGGAAGCGCTCGGTCAGGTAAAACTACCTTTCCTAATCGACACAGCACATTCGTCACGCTGCAATGTTAAAATGTGTTTAATGCAGCGCATTCTCTTTTTCTTTACAATGCAACAAGAATGACATCTTTTAGCTGCTCCTATTCACCCGCACTTCTCACAAACTTACTTCTTTATTACTTTGCAGCATTTATACACTACATGTTTATTTTTACTCTGAACGGAAAAGAATCTTTGTTATTTTTTTACCATGATTTGTCTTTTTGTTTTTTTTTTGGGGAATACATATTTGAATGTTTTTTTTTGTTTTTTTTGGAGGGGGGTTGTGTGTCTCAAATTACCAAAAACACATTATTAACATTTGTATTTCTTGCTTAAATTTACTAGGAGGTTGTTTGTTGGTGCCCCTTGTTAATTCTACTTTAGGATTAGTGAAATGTACCTGCTTACTCAAAGAAAAACTGTCATTGTAGCAAAGTAAAACACAATAGTCAATGATTATTTCAAATCAAAAAACCTTTATTTAGGTCACACCAACAAACCAAAGAGGAACGCAGCCATGGTGAAACTTGGGGAATTTGCAAAGTCTTGGCCCCCACGGCAACCATCATTGTTCAAGCGTAGAAAATTAGGGGCCTGAGGAGTACGTATATTAAGGGGAGTGCCATCTGGTCGTGAAGTCCAAAGTATCCGGAACTGCAGCAGATGCCATCTAGGTCCCCAGGCTCTGGTACTACAAGAGGCTCCATCTTCTCTCTCAGACCAGACTGATTCCAGGTCGTCACTCTCAGGTCTTCCTTCCACGCTTCCTTGCACGCTGTGGCTGTCGTGCTGGTGGGGTGGCAGAAGGAGGAGGAGGAGGAGGAGGAGGCGGAGCAAGGTAGCTATGGCAAACATGTGTGACTGGGGTCATCTCCCAGCCCTACCCTTATTTAGGACATGGAGGATGAGCCCCTCACACATGTTGCGTTGCCTCACCTCCATACCCATCATTTTTGTGACAACCACCGAGCCAAAGGTCTCCTCGTCGGCGGGTGTGGCATGTAGGGAGTCTGAAGCCTCTCTGATCATGCGGAGCGCTGACTGTGCCGCATAATCCCCCCTTCTCGCCCTTTTGTAGGGAAGGCGGAGGAGAGGGATTTGGGAGTCAGTCAGGCTCCGCGGCCTAGCCCCCTCTTGGCTGCCACTACCCAGCTGGTGGCTGCCACTAACCCCTGCCTCCTCCTGACTGCCACCTTCCACAGCCACCTCCTGGCTGAGGTCTTCCTGTGTATGAAAAAGGGACATAGTTTCAGTTATTTGTTCATCAAACACACACAATTCTCATCTAGTGACTGTTGCAAAATGTTTACAAATAGAAAACCATACAATTCTCAGCCCAGCAGTTTAGATTCTGGCCCCAAATGTCTCCAACACCACTGTCAGTTGATATGTCAAACACGTTAGGAACTAAGCAATTGGGGATCCTGAATTAAGTGAACATCATTCATTATTCCCATAAATGGTAACAAAAATACTATACCTGGAACAAGCTGGGCTCCTCCACCTCTTCCATACTGGAAGGCCCAGGTTGCTCCTCGGAAGCCTCAACAGGGGTGGGCTGCGCGCAAGGAAGCGTGGAAGAGGAGTTGAGGTTGGCTCCGTGACATCAGTCTGGTCTTTCAGAAAATGGAGACTCTGATAGTACCAGAGCTTGGGCACATAGACCTCATCTGCTGAAGTTGCAGTTTCCTCAGACTTCACGACCTTCTTCCGCTCCCTGATATACGCACTCCTCAGGCTGCCAATTTCTTTCTAATATCATCAACAGTTGCCGTGGGGAACCTTGGCTTGACAAATTCCACAAGTTCCTCCAGGGCTGCGTGCCTCTTTGGTTTGTTGGTGTAATGTGGGTGTTTACCCTGCCATAAAAACGGGAAATTCCCTGAATTTGGCAATGAAGAGGGGGAGAAAACTCATGTCGTTGAATCCCTTCCTATCAATCTCTGCAAGACACAACACCACACCAAACCCTCTAAATTATGTCAGTCTAAACTCTCCTAATCTTCTCCATAAAGAAGCCTCAAGTTCAAATCAGTCTAGGCTAGTTATGTACCAACGTCAAATTGTACCTTCGTTTGTAGCGATCGTCTCGTGTGAGTTTTCTCTCCCTCGTCTCCCAGATCGTGGCTACGACACAGGCGTGTGACGTTTTATATACAGTGCGCATGCGTCAAACTCCGCCCGCCCTGACGATCTTTCTCGTCTATTCCCCACCCCTTCTCTTTACGGCGCAGTGGGGAGAGCACATGGCGGGACACAGCAGGTGCGCCACAAATATCCCACCAACGAGGAGGAGGACGAGGAAAGTCCAGAGGCAGAAACGTCCCGATCCCGGATCCTGAAATTCAAGGCCTCCAATATGTCATTTGGAGAAATGTTGGAGATGGTGGACATATTAAAGAGGAGCGACTATGATGGGAAGTATGGCCCTTACCTCAACCCCAATGTCCGCAAGGCCAAGATCATGTCTAAAGTTGTGAGGAGGCTGTACAATCAGTTTGGGGTACAACGATCCAAGGAGCAAATCAGGAAACGCTGGTCAGACCTGAAACTGAGGGAGGCCGATCAGTACAGAAAGATCAAGCGAATTCTTCTAAAAAGTAAGTAGTTGTGTTTGTGTTTGATTTCTTGCTTGCATACTGCTCCATTGTGGTTTGATTTTTACAAAGTTGTACATTCCAAAATGGCCACTTTCAGGTTCGTCTGTGCATTCGATCGTACTCAGCCTCGATCTTTCTGCCACTGTCATGGTCGTGTGTGTGTGTCCATTCGATCGTACGCAACCTCGATCGTTCGGCCACTATAATACGATGTTTGGTGTTTTTTTGGGGGAAAGGAAGTTTGTTCTCACTAGAAATGTCATCAAGAATGTAAAGCCAATTTATTCAATGTAAAGGAGAGGTCACCCAGTAGCTGTTTACCCTTCTGGACTCTAGAGCACTAGTGCTGGGACACCCAAACCCCCTTTTTATTATGCATTTCCACACATGTGCTCCAGTGGATACTAGAGGGGGGTCTCCATCACACAAACTTCTACCAAAAAGCTAGTCAGTTTAGCACCTTTACAAAGTGACTACATTCATGTAGTTGACATTTGTAACTGGCCGAACTAAAATAGTGTCCGTCACTTCAAGCAATGTTTGTCATTTCCTATTCTGCCCTCAATAGATTGTGTTGCTAAATCTTCATTTTGTACATTCTCATAGGGGAGCGAAAACTCGGGCCGTCTGAGGAAACCCCAAACCAACACCTCCCAAAAAAGGGGAAAGTGCAGAAGCAGAGGAGGAGGAGGAGGAAGGAGAGATCATCGAACTTGGAGAAATTGTCACCACAACAGGTGAGTGTTGGAGAACACAGCTACTGGTAAGCTAATCCATGTCTGGCTGCCTCATTTCCAACAACCCATTTTTTTTGTTTGTTGTGGTTTTTAGGTGACGTGGATGTTGTAGAAGAAAATCGCACTTTACCACAGAGAGTGCCCACGTACTCATCGGAGAGATAATGGTCTGCAATAGAGATCTAGATTACATAAAGCAAAACATCAATGATGTTCAACAAAAATTGAAGAACATCATTGATGTTTTAGGAAAAATATGAAAACGCACGCAAGTAATTAACACACATTTGTGCCTGCTTCAGAACACATTTGCAACTAAAAAACTGTGTGAAATTTGGAACATGCACACATTGTGTCACATGTGCTAGCTCCCATCATGGTGGATGAATGCCAACGTTTTTTTGGGGGTGCAAACACTTTACGAACTACGAAAGTGGTTGTGGTGAAGGGGTTGCACCCCAAAAAACGTCCATTCATCCCCATGATGGAAAATGGCACTTTTGAAAGCTTCTAGGCATGTGTTTTACCATCTAATGACCATTTTCAGACCCAAATTGTGTGCATGTTCCAAATTTCCACTTTTTAGGGGGTGGCCCCCCCATGTGATGAAGGCAAGATCAAACACACTCTTTGAACATATAGTCATGTCTGATCTTGTCTTCACTTTACAAAGTAGAACTTTCCTAGTTCATAGGTTATGTTTAGCTCCATGCCTGGTTTTACCAATTGCTGAATGTTTGTAAACAATGTTGTAATAACCAAGATGTTGTCAGTTTTGGCGTGCAGATTGTAAACGCACTTGTGAATGTTTTCCAAGTAAACTTTTTTATTTTCTTTTCAAAATGTGTGGCTTCCCTATTTAAAAAAAAAACACAATGCATTATATGTATGTAAAATGTAAAGGAGGGATATGGAGGGGCATTGGTAGTTATTTACTAAAGGCAAATCCACCTTTGCACTGCCAATTTTTCCCCGCCCTTTCCCAAGGGAACTTTTTCAATGTCAAACTTGTAGAGCATAGTCGATTTGACTTATTGTAAATGACACCCCACAGTGCTTTGTACTCGAAAACACGGAGCCCAGCATTTTTGAGAAAACCCACATACCAGAGGACACATTTCAGGCAGAGGCCTGGTGATGAAAAGGAGTATTTTGGGTTGTCAGTTATGCATTGACAAAAAACCTTACTCTAGACCAAAGATTAGGTAGCAAACACAAAACAACATGAGAAATAAAAAAAATTATTTTTGGGAAGGAAGAGAACTGTTACCCTCCTTTTTGCCAGAAAGGTGCATCCCACTGTCGAAGGCAAAGGGAAAAAAA
>CM053028.1:532160506-532230053 GCA_028564925.1 Lithobates sylvaticus
GATGTAAGGGGGTGCTGATGGGGACACTCTGATGTAAGGGGGTGCTGATGGGGACACTCTGATGTAAGGGGGTGCTGATGGGGACACTCTGATGTAAGGGGGGGGTGATGGGGAACTCTGATGTAAGGGGATGCTGATGGGGACACTCTGATGTAAGGGGATGCTGATGGGGACACTCTGTTGTAAGGGGGTGCTGATGGGGACACTCTGATGTAAGGGGGTGCTGATGGGGACACTCTGATGTAAGGGGGATGCTGATGGGGACACTCTGATGTAAGGGGGCTGCTGATGGGGACACTCTGATGTGAAGGGGGCTGCTGATGGGGACACTCTGATGTGAAGGGGGCTGCTGTTGGGGACACTCTGATGTAAGGGGGTGTTGATAAGGACACTCTGATGTGAAGGGGGTGCTGATGGGGACACTCTGATGTAAGGGGGCTGCTGATGGGGACACTCTGATGTAAGGGGGTGCTGATGGGGACACTCTGATTTAAGGGGGTGCTGATGGGGACACTCTGATGTAAGGGGGTGCTGATGGGGACACTCTGATGTGAAGGGGGTGCTGATGGGGACACTCTGATGTGAAGGGGGCTGCTGATGGGGACACTCTAATGAAAAGGGGCTGCTGATGGGGACACTCTAAAGTAAGGGAGTGCTGTTGGGGAAACTCTGATGTGAAGGGGGTGTTGATGGGGACACTCTGATGGAAGGGGTGCTGATGGGGACACTCTGATGTAAGTGGATGCTGATGGGGACATTTTAATGTAAGGGGGTGCTGATGGGGACACTCTAATGTGAAGGAGGTGCTGATGGGGACACTCTGATGTGAAGGGGGCTGCTGATGGTGACAATCTGATGTAACGGGCTGCTGATGGGGACACTCTGATGTAAGGGGGTGCTGTTGGGGACACTCTGATTAAAGGGGGTGCTTATGGGGACACTCTAATGAGAAGGGGCTGCTGATGGGGACACTCTGATGTAAGGGGTGTTGATGGGGACACTCTGATGTGAAGGGGGCTGCTGATGGGGACACTCTGATGTAGGGGGTGCTGATGGGGACACTCTGATGTAAGGGGGTGCTGATGGGGACACTCTGATGTAAGGGGGTGCTGATGGGGACACTCTGATGTAAGGGGGTGCTGATGGGGACACTCTGATGTAAGGGGGTGCTGATGGGACACTCTGATGTAAGGGGGGGCTGAAGGGGACACTCTGATGTAAGGGGGTGCTGATGGGGACACTCTGATGTAAGGGGGATGCTGATGGGGACACTCTGTTGTAAGGGGGCTGCTGATGGGGACACTCTGATGTAAGGGGTGCTGATGGGGACACTCTGATGTAAGGGGGATGCTGATGGGGACACTCTGTTGTAAGGGGCTGCTGATGGGGACACTCTGATGTGAAGGGGGTGCTGATGGGGACACTCTGATGTGAAGGGGGCTGCTGTTGGGGACACTCTGATATAAGGGGGTGCTGATGGGGACACTCTAATGTGAAGGGGGTGCTGATGGGGACACTGATGTGAAGGGGCTGCTGATGGGGACACTCTGATGTAAGGGGGTGCTGTTGGGGACACTCTGATGTGAAGGGGTGCTGATGGGGACACTCTGATGTGAAGGGAGCTGCTGATATGGACAATCTGATGTAACAGGCAGCTGATGGGGACACTCTGATGTAAGGGGGATGCTGATGGGGACACTCTGATGTAAGGGGGCTGCTGATGGGGACACTCTGATGTAAGGGGGTGCTGATGGGGGACACTCTGATGTGAAGGGGGCTGCTGTTGGGGACACTCTGATGTAAGGGGGTGCTGTTGGGGAAACTCTGATGTGAAGGGGGGTGCTGATGGGGACACTCTGATGTAAGGGGGTGCTGATGGGGACACTCTGATGTAAGGGGGTGCTGATGGGGACACTCTGATGTAAGGGGGGCTGCTGATGGGGACACTCTGATGTAAGGGGTGCTGATGGGGACACTCTGATGTAAGGGGGCTGCTGATGGGGACACTGATTTAAGGGGGTGCTGATGGGGACACTGATTTAAGGGGGTGCTGATGGGGACACTGATGTAAAGGGGGTGCTGATGGGGACACTCTGATGTGAAGGGGGTGCTGATGGGGACACTCTGATGTAAGGGGGTGCTGATGGGGACACTCTGATTTAAGGGGGTGCTGATGGGGACACTGATGTAAGGGGGGTGCTGATGGGGGACACTCTGATGTGAAGGGGGGTGCTGATGGGGACACTCTGATGTGAAGGGGCTGCTGATGGGGACACCCTGATGTAAGGGGGACGCTGTTGGGGACACTCTGATGTAAGGGGGGTGCTGTTGGGGACACTCTGATGTAAGGGGGACTCTGTTGGGGACACTCAAAATTAAAGTGGGCTGGTCTGGATGGGGACACTCTAATGACAAGGGGCTGCTGATGGGGACACTCTGATGTAAGGGCGTGCTGTTGGGGAAACTCTGATGTGAAGGGGGTGTCGATGGGGACACTCTGATATGAAGGGGGCTGCTGATGGGGACACTCTGATGTAAGGGGGTGCTGATGGGGACACTCTGATTTAAGGGGGTGCTGATGGGGGCACTCTGATGTTAAGGGGACTGCTGATGGGGACACTCTGATGTGAATGGACTGCTGATGGGGACACCCTGAGGTAAGGGGGACGCTGTTGGGGACACTCTGATGTAAGGGGATGCTGTTGGGGACACTCTGATGTAAGGGGGACTCTGTTGGGGGCACTCAAAATTAAAGTGGGCCGGTCTGGATGAAGTCCAGGGCCACATTTTTGTCCCAATCCTGCCCTGGATATGCATGGATATATTATTCCTCCAATACTGGTTACCCTTATGTTGGGCACTTCCCTGTTGTTGTATGATGTTTGGTGGGCTTGTATTCTACTACATATTTTTGGTAAATCCCAATAAGCGTATATTGATTGGTTTGCGAAAGAGTTATAGTGTCTACAAACTTATATATTTTTATTTATTTATTTAGCCCCATACACACGGTCGGACTTTTTCATGGATTCTGTCCGATCGGACAAGGTTGTTGAAAAATCAGACCGTGTGTATGCACCATCGGACAGTGTTCGTCGGTTTGGCCGACGGACAAAGTCTTATCTCCTGCTGGAAAGATTTGCCGTCAACACGGTCCGATCACACCAAATCCGAGCGTGTGTACGCTTGTCCGACGGACAAAGTGCTACGCATGCTCAGAAGAAATTCTGTGACGGAAGCGCTCGGTCAGGTAAAACTACCTTTCCTAATCGACACAGCACATTCGTCACGCTGCAATGTTAAAATGTCTTTAATGCAGCGCATTCTCTTTTTCTTTACAATGCAACAAGAATGACATCTTTTAGCTGCTTCTATTCACCCGCACTTCTCACAAACTTACTTCTTTATTACTTTGCAGCATTTATACACTACATGTTTATTTTGACTCTGAACGGAAAAGAATCTTTGTTATTTTTTTACCATGATTTGTCTTTTTTTTTTTTTTTTGGGGAATACATATTTGAATGTTTTTTTTTGTTTTTTTTGGAGGGGGGTTGTGTGTCTCAAATTACCAAAAACACATTATTAACATTTGTATTTCTTGCTTAAATTTACTAGGAGGTTGTTGGTTGTTGGTGCCCCTTGTTAATTCTACTTTAGGATTAGTGAAATGTACCTGCTTACTCAAAGAAAAACTGTCATTGTAGCAAAGTAAAACACAATAGTCAATGATTATTTCAAATCAAAAAAACCTTTATTTAGGTCACACCAACAAACCAAAGAGGAACGCAGCCATGGTGAAACTTGGGGAATTTGCAAAGTCTTGGCCCCCCACGGCAACCATCATTGTTCAAGCGTAGAAAATTGGGGGCCTGAGGAGTACGTATATTAAGGGGAGTGCAATCTAGTCGTGAAGTCCAAAGTATCCGGAACTGCAGCAGATGCCATCTAGGTCCCCAGGCTCTGGTACTACAAGAGGCTCCATCTTCTCTCAGACCAGACTGATTCCAGGTCGTCACTTTCAGGTCTTCCTTCCACGCTTCCTTGCACGCTGTGGCTGTCGTGCTGGTGGGGTGGCAGAAGGAGGAGGAGGAGGAGGAGGAGGAGGCGGAGCATGGTAGCTATGGCAAACATGTGTGACTGGGGTCATCTCCCCAGCCCTACCCTTATTTAGGACATGGAGGATGAGCCCCTCACACATGTTGCGTTGCCTCACCTCCATACCCATCATTTTTGTGACAACCACCGAGCCAAAGGTCTCCTCGTCGGCGGGTGTGGCATGTAGGGAGTCTGAAGCCTCTCTGATCATGCGGAGCGCTGACTGTGCCGCATAATCCCCCCTTCTCGCCCTTTTGTACGGAAGGCGGAGGGGAGGGATTTGGGAGTCAGTCAGGCTCCGCGGCCTAGCCCCCTCTTGGCTGCCACTACCCAGCTGGTGGCTGCCACTAACCCCTGCCTCCTCCTGACTGCCACCTTCCACAGCCACCTCCTGGCTGAGGTCTTCCTGTGTATGAAAAAGGGACATAGTTTCAGTTATTTGTTCATCAAACACACACAATTCTCATCTAGTGACTGTTGCAAAATGTTTACAAATAGAAAACCATACAATTCTCAGCCCAGCAGTTTAGATTCTGGCCCCAAATGTCTCCAACACTACTGTCAGTTGATATGTCAAACACGTTAGGAACTAAGCAATTGGGGATCCTGAATTAAGTGAACATCATTCATTATTCCCATAAATGGTAACAAAACTACTATACCTGGAACAAGCTGGGCTCCTCCACCTCTTCCATACTGGAAGGCCCAGGTTGCTCCTCGGAAGCCTCATCAGGGGTGGGCTGCGCGCAAGGAAGCGTGGAAGGAGGAGTCGAGGTTGGCTCCGTGACATCAGTCTGGTCTTTCAGAAAATGGAGACTCTGATAGTACCAGAGCTTGGGCACATAGACCTCATCTGCTGAAGTTGCAGTTTCCTCAGACTTCACGACCTTCTTCCGCTCCCTGATATACGCACTCCTCAGGCTGCCAATTTTCTTTCTTATATCATCAACAGTTGCCGTGGGGAACCTTGGCTTGACAAATTCCACAAGTTCCTCCAGGGCTGCGTGCCTCTTTGGTTTGTTGGTGTAATGTGGGTGTTTACCCTGCCATAAAACGGGAAATTCCCTGAATTTGGCAATGAAGAGGGGAGAAAACTCATGTCGTTGAATCCCTTCATAATCTCTGCAAGACACAACACCACACAAAACCCTCTCAATTATGTCAGTCTAAACTCTCCTAATCTTCTCCATAAAGAAGCCTCAAGTTCAAATCAGTCTAGGCTAGTTATGTACCAACGTCAAATTGTACCTTCGTTTGTAGCGATCGTCTCGTGTGAGTTTTCTCTCCCCTCGTCTCCCAGATCGTGGCTACGACACAGGCGTGTGACGTTTTATATACAGTGCGCATGCGTCAAACTCGGCCCGCCCCTGACGATCTTTCTCGTCTATTCCCCACCCCTTCTCTTTACGGCGCAGTGGGGAGAGCACATGGCGGGGACACAGCAGGTGCGCCACAAATATCCCACCAACGAGGAGGAGGACGAGGAAAGTCCAGAGGCAGAAACGTCCCGATCCCGGAGCCTGAAATTCAAGGCCTCCAATATGTCATTTGGAGAAATGTTGGAGATGGTGGACATATTAAAGAGGAGCGACTATGATGGGAAGTATGGCCCTTACCTCAACCCCAATGTCCGCAAGGCCAAGATCATGTCTAAAGTTGTGAGAAGGCTGTACAATCAGTTTGGGGTACAACGATCCAAGGAGCAACTGAGGAAACGCTGGTCAGACCTGAAACTGAGGGAGGCCGATCAGTACAGAAAGATCAAGCGAATTCTTCTAAAAAGTAAGTAGTTGTGTTTTGTGTTTGATTTCTTGCTTGCATACTGCTCCATTGTGGTTTGATTTTTACAAAGTTGTACATTCCAAAATGGCCACTTTCAGGTTCGTCTGTGCATTCGATCGTACTCAGCCTCGATCTTTCTGCCACTGTCATGGTCGTGTGTGTGTGTCCATTCGATCGTACGCAACCTCGATCGTTCGGCCACTTATAATACGATGTTTGGTGTTTTTTTTGGGGCAAGGAAGTTTGTTCTCACTAGAAATGTCATTAAGAATGTAAAGCCAATTTATTCAATGTAAAGGAGAGGTCACCCAGTAGCTGTTTACCCATCTGGACTCTAGAGCACTAGTGCTGGGACACCCAAACCCCCTTTTTATTAGGCTTTTCCACACATGTGCTCCAGTGGATACTAGAGGGGGGTCTCCATCACACAAACTTCTACCAAAAAGCTAGTCAGTTTAGCACCTTTACAAAGTGACTACATTCATGTAGTTGACATTTGTAACTGGCCAAACTAAAATAGTGTCCGTCACTTTCAAGCAATGTTTGTCATTTCCTATTTCTGCCCTCAATAGATTGTGTTGCTAAATCTTCCTTTTGTACATTCTCATAGGGGAGCGAAAACTCGGGCCGTCTGAGGAAACCACCAAACCAACACCTCCCAAAAAAGGGGAAAGAGCAGAAGCAGAGGAGGAGGAGGAGGAAGGAGAGATCATCGAACTTGGAGAAATTGTCACCACAACAGGTGAGTGTTGGAGAACACAGCTACTGGTAAGCTAATCCATGTATGGCTGCCTCATTTCCAACACCCCATTTTTGTTTGTTTGTGGTTTTTAGGTGACGTGGATGTTGTAGAAGAAAAATCGCACTTTACCACAGAGAGTGCCCACGTACTCATCGGAGAGATAATGGTCTGCAATAGAGATCTAGATTACATAAAGCAAAACATCAATGATGTTCAACAAAAATTGAAGAACATCATTGATGTTTTAGGAAAAATATGAAAACGCACCAAGTAATTAACACACATTTGTGCCAGCTTCTGAACACATTTGCAACTTAAAATCTGTGTGAAATTTGGAACATGCACACATTGTGTCCACATGTGCTAGCTCCCATCATGGTGGATGAATGCCAATGTTTTTTTGGGGGTGCAAACACTTTACGAACTACGAAAGTGGTTGTGGTGAAGGGGTTGCACCCCCAAAAAACGTCCATTCATCCCCATGATGGAAAATGGCACTTTTGAAGCTTCTAGGCATGTGTTTTACCATCTAATGACCATTTTCAGACCCAAATTGTGTGCATGTTCCAAATTTCCACTTTTAGGGGGTGGCCCCCCCATGTGATGAAGGCAAGATCAAACACACTTTGAACATATAGTCATGTCTGATCTTGTCTTCACTTTACAAAGTAGAACTTTCCTAGTTCATAGGTTCTGTTTAGCTCCATGCCTGGTTTTACCAATTGCGGAATGTTTGTAAACAATGTTGTAAATAACCAAGATGTTGTCAGTTTTGGCGTGAAGATTGTAAACGCACTTGTGAATGTTTTCCAAGTAAACTTTTTTATTTTTCTAAATGTGTGGCTTCCTTATTTAAAAAACACAATGCATTATGTATGTAAAATGTAAAGGATATGGGGGGCAATGGGTGTTATTTACTAAAGGCAAATCCACTTTGCACTGCAATTTCCTTTCCCAGGGAACTTTTTCAATGCACTTGTAGAGCATAGTGGATTTGACTTATGTAAATGACACCCACAGTGCTTTGTACGAAAACACGGAGCACAGCATTTTTGAGAATACACACATGTCAGACCTGGTGATGAAAAGGAGTATTTTGGGTGTCAGTTATGCAGGACAAACCTTCTCTAGACCAAAGATTAGGTAGCAAACACACAACATGAGAATAATATTTTTGGGAAGAAGAGACTGTTACCTCCTTTTGCCCAGAAAGTGCATTCCCACTGTCGAAGGCAAAGGGAAAAAATGTCAAGGTAAAATAAGCTAAAAAGAAGACTGAAATGACAAGAAATCCGAGGTTGGTTAAAATATCAGATTTATTAAAAAATGCCTCTCACACATCGTCAGGCAGAGCAATGGCCCCCCTACCCACAAAGTACTCCATATATTGCTCGCGGACCACGCGGGCATTTAGAGGGGGCAAGCCTGGACGTGCCACTTGAAGGGCTGTGAGGTCCGCATTTGGAGGGCCCTCCACATCTGGGCCAACGGGCACCACATAGTTCCTGTTATGTCTTTTGAGGAAGTTGTGCAATATGCAACAGGCAAGAACTATGTGGTTCAGTTTGTATTCCGCCAAGTTAAATGCCGTCAGGAACAGGCGGAAGCGGCTGGCCAGGATGCCAAAAGTGTTCTCCACAACTCTTCTGGCTCTGGACAGCCTGTAGTTGAAGACCCTCTGGTCCGGGGTGAGGGTCCTCATCGGGAACGGCCTCATCACATGGGGAGTCAACGCAAACGCTTCATCTGCGACAAAGACGAAGGGGAGTCCTTCGGCATTCTCCTCTGGAGGTGGCAAGCACAGACTGCCACTTTGGAGACGCCAGTAGAACTCCGTGTGCGTAATGGCACCACCATCCGAGATCCGGCCGTTCATCCCCACGTCCACATACATAAACTCGTATGTTGCCGACACCACCGCCAACATCTCTACACTATTAAACCCTTTATAATTATAATAGTAGGACCCCGAGTTGGGCGGTGGGACGATGCGGACGTGTTTCCCATCAATTGCCCCTCCGCAGTTAGGAAAGTCCCAACGGCTGGCAAAGTGGGAGGCCACAGTCTGCCATTCCTGTGGCGTGGAAGGGAACTGTGGAGTGAAACAAGAAAAAAAAAAATTAGTCACTTTGCACTTAAACATTGCAAGCAGATTAGACAATCAACATCTTGGAACAAGAGCATTGTATAAAATTGGAGGCTGGAAAGTATTTGCACAGAAAAGTAGAGGCTCCCCTTCACAGATTACTCACCCCCCCTCAATCCCCACACTTCTGATGGGCCATTGGCAATAACTAGGGTTTTGGGGGGGGGGGTGGTGGACAGGTAACCCTCTGCACTTCATTGATTGGCAAATGGCTCAATAATGTGTGCTAGTTTGGCCAGACCCTCTGTACTTAACACTATTGGCAGCCCCCAGGAAAGATAAAATAACATTTAAACCCCCCCCCCCCCCCCCCAAAAAAAGGCAGGCACATTGTGACATTCTGAAATTACCAAGCAAGCTAATAGGAGGGAAAGAAGACAAAAAATTAGGAAATGGAATGTATGGAGGCAGCCCCTTGCACTACATGCTTTGCTGAATTCATCCCTAAAGATGCCCACTATAAAGAGGTAGGTATATAGTGTGTATGGACCTTGGGAAAGCCAGCAGATAAAGGATTGGTACCATCTGACAGAGCAGTTGGGGGAGGGGGTTCCTAATGAGTTTGCCACCCCCCCCCACCAAAAAAAAAAAAAATCTAATGGGGCTCTACATGAAGTAAACCACACAGCAAACATTTGTGCATATTTTAGGGGGTGTTTGGGGCAAACAATACTATGCAGCAGACAAAAGACATTGCTTAAGTGACTAGGCCATAGGTGTCTATTGGGGCAGAAGAGCATGCTGGGGAGGTAAGTGAAGGGAAAAATGCATGAAGGAGAAAAGGGGCACAGCATATTAGAGCATATTGCAATCATGGTAATTAGGGAAGGAGGTCAAAAATAGAAGACATTAGCAAACAGAGCATACATAGAAGGGAATAGTCAAGTAGAAATGTTACCTTAATATAGTCCTCCTGCAGGACCTGAATGATGGCAGAACAGGTCTCTGGAATAATGATTCCCAGGGCCTGGGGAGAGATACCTGAAGAGAACTTCAAATCCTGAAGACTTCTCCCTGTCGCCAAGTACCTCAACGTGGCAACAAGCCTCTGCTCCGGAGTAATGGCTTGTCTCATGCAGGTATCCTGCCGGCTGATAAAGGGGGTCAGCAAAGCCAAAAGACGGTGAAAATCGGGGTCCGTCATCCTGAGAAAGTTCCTGAAATCATCAGGATTATTCTCCCGGATCTCACGAAGCAAAGGCATGTGCGAGAACTGGTCACGCTGAAGCAACCAATTCTTGGTCCACATACTCCTCGTCACTCTGTTCATGGACGGGTCTTGGCTCAAAGCTAAAAGCCCGACACCAATTCCGCGTACAGCACGAACTCGGCGACGAGTACGCACGGGAAACATCGCTCACAAGGTCACAAAAGGTCGGCTGGTCAGAACGGACAAACAGAAAGCACCGATAAACAGCAAGGCCTGAAAGAACGAACTGAATAGCAGAAACGAGCAGACAATAAGCAGTGCAAATCAAAGCGTCCTATATCAAGATATAGGCCACAATGACCAACAAATGCGAACTGACTACACGCACTAATAAACAGATACGCACGACAAGCACAAACTGAAGAGCAGTAACGATCTGAGTCAGAAAACTGAGAAGCGCGAATCTTAAGTCACCAAACTTCGACTAACTCTCGATAAACACGGGATCAGCAGAAGGAGCCCAACGGGTGCCTGACGTGGTGCTGAACTTGCCTTTTCTAGTCTCGTGGACGACGACTTACGTCACAACGTTCTTGCAGACCGGATATTCCGACAACGTAGTCCGACCGTGTGTACGCAACACCAACATCGGACAAAGTACGACGGACAAAATCCGACCGACCTGGTCCGCGGATTGTCCGACCGTGTGTATGGGGCTTAGCGTTGGGACTTCTGAAACAGCCTTTCATCATATGAGGATGCTGCAAGAGTCTTATGACATTTCATTCATTAAAAAATTACTATGCATCCCTATGGAAGGATGAATGATATGCCATGGGCCATTTAAAGTGAACCTAATCTGGTCTGCAAGATTTCAATATTAACAAAAAGTGCGATATTTCAGGCATCTTGTGGTGCCCGAAAAAACATTATTAGTCTGGGTCAAGGAATTAAGGTGGTCTACAGGGATACAGGAATTAATCTATAGACTAGAACACAAGGTCTGTAGGGTCCATACCCTTCAGGGAAGCCCTAGACTAAAGTTTTTTCACCTTCTTCATGACCAGCTGTGGGTTTAGGGTTCCGAGGACCAGCTATGGGGTCTGAGAGTTGAATTTGGTTGATATTGATGTACATGTGTTTGGTATTTATCTACAATGTGTTTAATTTAATAACTTGAGCACTGCACAAAAAATATAAAATAGCATATCCATTCACTGTGCCTTAAAAAGGCAAAATGATTGGATTGCAGTTGCAAATATCTCTGTGATTCCTAACGAGATAGTAATCCAAATCCAAAAAAAAAATGCAGCCTCGTTAATGCAAAATGGCAAGCAAAACAGAACATAAGCTTTGTCTGATTTGAATTTTAATCAAAATAGTTTTGCAAGGATGACAGGAACCCATAAACCACCAGCGTTTGGAACATTCTAAATAAATGAAAAGTATCTGCATAATTTATATTTGTATTCTGACAGCCAGAGTCACAGCTTTGTCCAGGTTCTCCGGACTGGGATACAAAATCATTTTTTAACTATGCATTCAGTTTATGAGCTTATTTATATTTATTCAACTTATGTTATTGTCATTTTTGGAATGATACTCAACAAATTCATTGTGCTGATGAATGGCAAGACCTGGATGAGGAATAAATGCCTTCCCACTGGGGATAAAATTGTCACCAGTCTGTGTCTGTCCAGGTGGATCTTCCAGTGTCTGGTTATTCTGCATCGGACCTTTTACAGTTTTTTTCCAGAAGTCTATTTAGGCTTCTTCCACAATTTTTGTTCCATGGCCTTGCTACTTCTGAACTATATCTCTATCTGGTTAGCCAGTCTGCTCTGTGTGTTCTACTGTATGAAGATTACCAGCTACAAGAATCTTGTGTTCCTCTATCTCAAGGTGAGGATGTCAAGGTTGGTGCCGTGGTGTCTTGGACTGTGTGTATTTTTTTCTTTTGTATTCGCACTGCCTTATATTTGGCCATACTTCTTTCCCCAAGCTGATGTTTTTCAAAACGTGACAAAGAAAACAATTGGAGGAGACTATACATATCTGATAGGCTCCACACCACCTTTTGTTACATTCGGTATTGCATTCTTCCTGACTGTTCCATCTCTTTGGAGGCACATCAGAAACATGAGCAGTGCCGGGACAGGTTTTAGAAATCCAGACATGAAGACCCATTACAACGCCATAAAGAGCATTGCTGCTTTTTTTCTGCTTCATATCTTGTTTATTATGTGTATTAATATTAATTTCTATGGTGTGCTAGACTACAAAAGCCCATATAGATTTATGATAACAATAGTCAGTTCACTCTATCCATGCCTGCATTCTGGTGTCATCATCTTCTACAACAGGAAACTCCGAGAAGGGTTTTTATTCCCATTAATCTATGTACTGAGCTACGTTCGGAAGAAATCAGATCCCTGAGCTCTGGGTGAAAATAGAAAAATTAAGAGATTATGTACCAAAAAAATGGCATACTGCAAAATCATAGAAATTAAAATTTGAAAACATGTTTCAGTTGTATATACAGATATTAGATCCCTGCTGTTTTTTGTGGCCTGTTGGGGAGATTTTCTCTCATTTCCAGTCCTGGTGATAACGCGGCAGGAAATGAGAGGAAATTTGTGATCCTTATGTAAGGTGTTTCATGTAAATGCAGTTAAAGTTTATCTTCTGCTAACTGTTTTTAATTATGAATAGAGCAAGGAATAGTTAGAACTGCTGTTATGTTTTTTTTCCTGTGTGTCCCATTGGGGAAATGTAACTTAACTTCCTGTCCTGTAGACAGAGCAGGAAGTGAGAGGGAAACTCTCCAAAATTAGAAAAAGTCTCTCTACAGCTGGCCATACCTGGATCAAAATCTGGACGGTTTAGCAGGGGCCGGCTGAATTTTAATACATGTATAGGCATCCTGGTTCCTGGTTGTACACAAGACTCGATCGACTTGTGTACAACCAGCCTGACGTTTTTTTCCCCCCAAATGATTAGTGCCACAGACTTTAACCCCTTCATGCCTATGCCCTTGACACTTGGTGCTTACAAATTAAAAATCTGTATTTTTTGATAGAAAATTACTTAGAACCCCCAAACATTTTTTATATATATATATATATATATATATATATATATATATATATATATATATATATATATATATATATATATATATATTAGAAGAGACCCTAGAGAATAAAATCGTTGCAATGTTTTATGTCACACTGTATTTGCGCAGTGGTCTTTCAAATTACATTTTTATTGGAATAAATACACTTTCATGAATTAAAAAAAAAAAAAAAACTAAACAGGAAAGTTAGGTCAATTTTTTTGTATAATGTGAAAGATGATGTTACGCCAAATAAATAGATACCTAACATGTCATGCTTTAAAATTGCGCTCGCTTGTGAAATGGCAACAAACTACGGTACTTAAAAACCTCCAGTTGAGTTACAGAGGAGGTCTAGTGCCAGAATTATTGCACTCACTGTAACGATCGAGGCGATATCTCATATGTGTGGTTTGAACACTGTTTACATTTCTGGGCGCGACTTAGGTATGCGTTCGCTTCTGCGTGCGAGCACGAGGGACGAGCACTTAAAATGTATTTTTTTTCCCTTATTTATTTTATTTTTTCTATTTTTACGCTGTCCCTTTCATTTTTTTTTTTATCCTTTTTTTGCTGTCACAAGGAATGTAAACATCCCTTGTGACAGTAATAAGCAGTGACAGGTACTCTTTATGGAGGGATCTGCTGTCTATAAGACCCTAAATCCCTACTTTGCACTTAAAAGCATTAAAAAAAACGCCAAATTTGGCTGTTTTGAATACTGATTTTTTTTTTTCACATTAGGCACCTGCTTCTGTAAACCGGGCGTGATGTCATGACATCGCTTCCGGGGTTACTAGATCCGAGACCCGATCAATGCCGATTCCGGCTTTGTACGAGTCTCTGGCCAGCCGACGGACGTGTCGGCTGGACCCTTGAGCCTCCCGGTGAAACTGGAGAGCCCAGGTGAGCCGCGGATGGCGGTGGGAGGGGTCACATTGGTTGTTATTACAAGAAAGCTGACCATCGGCTCTAAAAAACAGTATTGGGGCGATGCATGCAGCTGCAGGAAACACCCTAGTACAACCCTTTGAAGCCGAAGCCGCGTATTTGCATTATGTCGGCGTTAAGGGGTTAAGCTGGCAACAATTATCTTTCCTTTGTTCGTGATGGAAGGAAAAAAAAAAAAGTTGCATAATGTATGGCTTGCTTTAGACCATGGGTCTCAAACTGGTGGCCCTCCAGCTGTTGCAGAACTACAATTCCCATGAGGCATTGCAAGGCTGACAGTTACAAGCATGACTCTAATAGGCTGAGGCATGATGGGATTTGTAGTTCTGCAACAGCTGGAGGGCCGCCAGTTTGAGACCCCTGAATTTTAGACAGTTTGAAGATGGAATCATTCGATTTACGTTCTCGTCCTGTTGATAACTCAGGAGTTTGGATTTTCCTTCACTTTCAGTCTCGGTGATATTGGTCATCAGGGTAAATTTCCCTAACAGAGACACACAGCAATAGAAATCTGTCAGGGGTTCAACCCCTTCCATACACCATCCAAAAAAGTTTTAATTTTAAATACACTGAAAGTGTATCTCCACTGGGATGCTTTTGGATAGAGTAAGGAAGAGTTAGAACCCCTGTCAGGTTTTGGTGTATGAACTGTTCATGAAAATTTCCCCTATTTCCTATCCAAGATTTTCATTGTGGCAGAAAGTGAGTGGAAATCTGTCCAAAGGAGCCATAAACATTCAACGTTTTAACACTTTTATACATCAGGATGTATTTGTTTTTGTATTGACTTTATTATCTTATTATATCTTGACTTAGTTGATTCCATGCTTTCTGTGTGTCATGTAGACTAGTTATAAGGATTCCTATTTGCATGAAATCTCGGTGAAGCGTGTAGGTTTATTTAAAATGTGTTGGTAACGTAAACTATTAATTCATTTAGTTTATTTATTTATGTTAACATATACAGTGTACATGTCTTTACAAAATTAAAATTGGATATTTAGGCAATATACAACCAATGACCCAAATGGTCCCTATTTGGGGATTGTTGACAATGTTGACATTATTAATAAATAATAATTGCCGAAAACATATCTTAACTTTTTTCTCTGTGGTTGCGTGGCCATTAATCCTCTGTGATGGATCCTTTTCTTTGTCAGTGGTGGGTGGAGATTTGCAAGTGACCAAGTGCTCAAGAAAATGCATTTGCACTAGAGCAGGGATCTCCAAACGTTCTAAATAAAGGGCCAGTTTACTGTTCTTCAGACTTTAGACGGGCTAGATTGGGGCCATTGGGAGTAAAAATTGTCCTGGCATCAGTAAACAAAGCATTTTTGATATTAGGGAGAGGAATAGCGCCCCGTCGTTGGCGTCATTGGAAGTAATAATGCCCTATTGTTGGTGTCAGTGGAAGGAATAGTGCCCTATTGTTGGTGTCAGTGGGAGGAATAGTGCATCATCTTTGCTGTCAGTGGAAGGAATAGTGCCCCATCATTGGTGTCAGTGGAAGGAATAGTGCCCCATCGTGGGTTTCAATGGGAGGATGCCCCATCGTTGGTATCAGTGGGATGAATAGTGAACCATTGCTGGTGTCAGTGGAAAGAAGTGTGCCCCATCATTGGTGTCAGTGGGAGGAATAGTTCCCCATTACTGGCGTTAGCGGAAGGAAGAGTGCTCCATCATTGGTGTCAGTGGGAGGAATAGTGCCCCATTGCTGGTGTCTATTTAAAGAAGAGTGCCCCATCGTTGGTGTCATTGTGAGGAATAGTGTCCCATTACTGGTGTTAGTGGAAGGAAGAGTGCTCCATCATTGGTGTCAGTGGGAGGAATAGTGCCCCATTGCTGGTGTCAGTGGGAAGAATAGTGCCCCATTGCTGGTGTCAGTGGAAAGAAGAGTGCCCCATCATTGGTGTCAGTGTGAGGAATAGTGCCCTATTACTGGCGTTAGTGGAAGGAAGAGTGCTCCATCATTGATGTCTGGGAGGAATAGTGCCCCATTGTCGGTGTCAGTAGAAGGAATTATGCTCCATTGTTGGTATCAGTGGGAGGAATAGTGCCTCAAGGTCCAGATAAAGGCAAGCAAAGGGCCACATTAAGTCCCCAGATTTAAAATGAAAAAGCAGCTCTGGCTGCAATACTCACTTTCTCTCCGGTGATGTCCCCCACAGTACACAAATTTCACCACTAGATGCCGTTAGTCTTTAGGGTCAAAGTGATACTATGACTAAGCCCTGGTGGGTGGGATGAAATGCACCAGAGTGTGTGTGGTGTTTGGTGGAGACATGTAAGCTGAGGATGCTCCTTATCATTTATTCACCTGGTCTGGTTGGAATTAGCGGCGATACGTTCCTCTTTACGTGATAATAAAGGTAATTTAAAAAATGAAAATAAACATGTCATACCTGCGCTGTAATCCTCCTCAGCCCTGATCCTCCTCTTCTTGGGTCCCCTGCCAGCGCTCCTGGCTCCTCCCCCCCTACTGAGTGCCTCAATAGCAAGCCGCTTGTTATGGGGGCACTAGTGCATGCTTGCTCCTTAGCCTCGCTCTGTGTGTCCGTTGACACACCCCGCTCCCTCCTCACTGGCTGTGATTGACAGCAGCGGAAGGTAATAACTCCCGCTGCTCTCTCTGAGCCAATGAGGAGGGAGAGAGCCGGGAGAGCAGCTCCTCTAGTGCACATAGCTGGATTGAGATCAGGCTCAGTTAAGTATTAGGGGTAACTGGGGGAGCTTCACCCAGAAGGTTTTTTACTTTCATACACAGCCTTTACAACTACTTTAAATGCTGCCCATTGTCTTTAAATAAAAAGACTGAGGACTGAAAATGAAGGCCAGCCCTGTGTTTGAGCACCCAAACAAATTTGCCATGTTGGATGAAGATGTGGAGGTGACAAATTCAGAAGTAACAGCACTAGATGTCACTGCCATCCCTAAAAGCCAGGACAGCAGCCCATCTAGTAGGAGTAGTGAGGCAAATGCCAGAAGGCCTAGACAATTGGTGGTAAGTGGTGATTCTATAATCAGAAGGACAGATAGAATAATTTGTCACCAGGATTGCCTTAACAAAATGGTTTGCTGTTTCCCTGGTGCCAGGGTTCAGCATGTGATGGGCCAGGTTGACAAAATAGGCATGACCCAGCTGTCTTGGTTCATGCTGGAACCCATGACAGAATATATGGAAGGTGATCCTTCAGAATCAATTTAAAGCAGTTGGGTGACTTTTTTTTAGACCTGCAAGGTAAAGCCATATTTTGCTAGTATGCATCACATACTAGCACGAAAAACACTGTGTCTATTACTTCTTGCTAGAGAAGTCTGTGAAAAAAAATAAAAAATTAATTTAGTTTAGTGATTATTATGCCGCGTACACACGATCGGACTTTGCCGCGGGAATGTCCGCCGGACCTAGTCCGGCGGACAAACCGCCAGACCTTCCAGCGGGGCTTCGCCGGACTTGAAAGCGAACGGACTTGACCACACACGATCACGCTAAAAGTCAGGCGGTTCACGCAATGACGTACAGCACGTACGACGGGACTAGAAAAAGAAAAATACTAGAAAAATACTTGCTACTGAGCATGCGTCCTTTTTGGTCTGCCGGACCATCATACAGACGGCCGTATTGTCCGCCGGACTGCCAAGTTCAGCAGACAATTTTAAAACAAAACTTAAAACCTAGTCCGCCGGACTTTTGGGAAAAAAAGTCCGTCGAAGGCCCACACACGGTCGGACTGTCCGGCGGACTCTAGTCAGTGTACAAAACACACTCAAGAAGTGGACCCTAAAGATACTATCTCAAATCGTAAATCGAAAATAAAAGAAAAATTCAAGATTCAAAAATTCATAAATGAGTATAAATATATAAGGAGGATGGGAGCTATCAGTAAAGAAACATAATGCAGTATCTGAGAATAAAAACCTGATTTAGCTCAACCACCTCTTAAATTAATTAACAAAAAATCTCCATACATCTCCTTACTCCCAACAGCCTCTGAAGCAGCTGGCTGAGAACGGCAAACCGTGGCCATCGGGACTACCGGGAGTTTCCCAGTGGGCTGATGGCTCAGTGGGCCGGTTTCAGTGACAGCGGACCGCCGCCTCCCTCTGGTCCTCTGGCTAGTTATGCAGCACGACTGAATACAGACATGATGCTCAGGAATCAACACTGAGAAGCTCATCATACGATCCAGAAGGAGGGTGGCCACACACAGCTGTATCATAACATAACCTTCCTCGGCACTCGTTCCCCTGCTCTTTCCTTCCCCGGCTCTCCATCCTGTCTGCTGCGGTGGAGAATCTAGATGGAGGGCTTCCCCTCCGGTACTTCCTATAAGAGAAAAAAATGTAGAATGGCTAATGGCTAGTGAGAGTGGGGGGGCCTCGGTGGTAGGCCGAGAGGTAGGGCGGGTTTGTCCGGCCGGCATGGGAGAGACCTGTCAAATTGGGACAGTCTGGATGAATTCCAGGGCCAAATTCTTGTCCCAGTCCAGCCCTGGTCAGGATTATGCTAGAGTCTCACTTCCTCACCGTGGCCAACCAGTGACCTGTATAGGATGGGATTGCTCTAGAATGGATGTTACATCCGCTGGCTCTAAGACCACTACAGACAAGGGGATCTGATAAGTATCACTGTATACATGCTTCTTGTGGATTCTGGGATATTGGCCATGATCTAACTATAGGATTTACAAGGACTTCCTATGCTATACTGTTGGGGATGTGGAGCGGAGTCCCCAGAAGATTGCTTTATGGATACATTTTTCTATACAGTTGTACTACTTTACGCACAGTGAGGGAGAGGACTGCAAAGTATATTGATTGATATTTCCTGGCATGGTTATGTAGGCAGGACTTTCTGCTGACCCACAAGGAAAGCTGGACTTCTGTTATAAACTCTGATTAACTAACCTCCTCTAGACCACTGTATTACAACTTTGTTGGATCCTCCTTTATAGTATATTCATCAAACATTGCACAATGGACAATGGTTATTTCCTTGTACATCCAATCTAAACCAAGGTCTCTATAGAGCCATTAACACCTATATAAAGGATTACATCAGAGCTTCCCATGCATGATTCTTTGAGGATCACTAAGTTATTTTGTCCCCATCAGTTGGCAGGGCTGTTTTTTCCACTGGGCATGCTGGGCAGTTGCCCGGGGGCCCCACTTGTCTGGAGGGCCCCATCCAGGGCTGATCCTCAGTGCTGCAATCTGCTGCTTAAATTGAATGACTGCACTGGTTCCTCACTTCGCCGGCCGGCATCTAGCTAGCAACCAGTGACGTCAATCAGAGGCCGCCCCAACATTCATAGCGCACCGCGGCTGCCCCAGTGGCTAGTGAACAGGCTCCGCCCACCTCTGCCATGTTCTTCAGACAGCATGGAGAGGGAGCGGAGCGGAAAGACGGCCCTTGATAGCTGGCGCTGCCTTGCTGTTGTGAGTGACACACTGTACTGCACCAGGCCGGTGGCCTCAAGTAAGTCTAATGCCCCATACACACGGTCGGAAATTCCGACCACAAAATCCGTCGGATTTTTTCAGACGGATTTTGTCCGACACTGGTGTTGCATACACACGGTCGGACAAAGTTGTCGGAAAATCCAATCATTCTGAACGTGGTGACGTTTGTTGCGTACGACGGAACTACATAGAGGCTAGTAGCCAATAGCTTTGGTCTTGCAATTTGATCTGAGCATGCGTGGCACTTTTTCCATCGGAATTCGCTACACACGATCGGAAAAAGTCCGATCGGACTTTGTTGTCGGAAAATTTGAGAGCAGGAGATAAAACTTTGTCCGTCTGAAAATCCGACGGAAAAAGTCCGATGGAGCCTACACACGGTCGGAATTTCCGACAACATTGTCCGATAGGACATTTTTAGTCGGAAAATCTGACCGTGTGTACGGGGCATAACAATGTCTCTTATGTAAGTTCAAGTTGTGCATCAAACACAGCCACTGTCTGTGCCCCACAAAAGAGGCCACTGTGCCCATCAAACACAGCCACTTTGCCCATCAAACAGCCACTGTGCCCATCAAAGCTGCCACTGTGCCCATCAAACAGCCACTGTGCCCATCAAAAGCTGCCACTGTGCCCATCAAAAGCTGCCACTGTGCCCATTAAACGCAGCCACTATGCCCATCAAACGCTGCCACTGTGCCCAAACGCTGCCGCTGTGCCCATCAAACGCAGCCACTGTGCCCACCAAATTTGTGTTATATTGTCCAAAACGTTGTGTTAATGTTTAAACACTGATTTTGTTGGAAGTACCAACAAATATAGCCTTATTGATAATTTGCATCTTTATTCTCGTGCATGATCGTGTAGACAGGGCCCCAGTGCACTGTATTGCCCGGGGGCCTATAACGCTCTTAAGATGGCCCTGTCAGTTGGCAATCTATTAAATAGTGGGGAAATATACTCATACACATGTCTATGGTCACTGGCGGCATACTGTATACTACAACAAGAGTGAGGTGGACGTCTGTCCCTTTTATCGGTATGAGTGAGATGGTGTGGTGTGGTACCATTTTATAGATTTAGATTTTTTTCTATACATGTCTGATACAATAAACTTTTTTCTATTCAGTCCAGTGAGTTGAAGTAATTTTTTTTAGATGTATGGAGATTTTTTGTTAATTCATTTAATAGGTGTTAGACAACTTTCACACTGGAGCCACGGCCGCGTTCAGTTGTTTAAGCGGCGCTTTTCGGCCGACAGCGGGGGGTTTTTAGCCCAAAAGAAGTGGAACTTCCGAATAGCTTTTCAAGCGCTTCAGAAATCGCTGCCCATTCATTCCAATGGGAAGGGAATTTTGGGAGCACTAAATACAGCGCTCCCAACCTGTCCCAAAGATGGTGCTTGCAGGACTTTTCAGGAACATCCTGCAAGTGCACCACCCGAGTGTGAAAAGACACACTTGAATGAATGGGAGACGGTTTTCAGGCGCTTAGTAGATGCTATTTCCAGCACTAAAGTGCCTGAAAACCACCTCAGTGTGAAAGGGGTCTTAGGGTCAGTGTACAGTAGGTGGCAGTGTTAGTGTCAGCTAGTGGCAGTATCAGTGTAAAATAACACACACATACAGTATTTTTTTGGGAGGGGGGCAATTTTTCTATTCATAATAAAGCAAAATCAGGAGATATCTATTAACATTTACCAACAAATGAAAACACAATTTGTCCTGACAAAAACAAGGTATAATCCACCCGGATACACTAAGTGGATTTCATGATATGTACAGTTCTACAAACACATGTCAAAGTTGCAAAATCGAGCCTAGGCTTTAAGATTTGTTTTGACTCTGGTCATGAAAGTGTTAAAAAAAGCTACAAATCATAATTATTCAGAAAGTAGTGGTTAATGATTCATACTCTGAATGGTCTACGGTTATCAGTAGGGGTGCAACGGATCAAAAAACTCACGGATCGGATCGATCCTCGGATCAGAGTCACGGATCGGATCATTTTTCGGATCAGCAAATAATAATTGAATTTGCAAAAACTTGTGAAAATTCCACCACCATATAGTCCCCACTGTAATATCCACGCCATCTCCCCCACTGTAATATCCACGCCATCTCCCCCACTGTAATATCCACGCCATCTCCCCCACTGTAATATCCACGCCATCTCCCCCACTGTAATATCCACGCCATCTCCCCCACTGTAATATCCACGCCATCTCCCCCACTGTAATATCCACGCCATCTCCCCCACTGTAATATCCACGCCATCTCCCCCACTGTAATATCCACGCCATCTCCCCCACTGTATTATCCACGCCATCTCCCCCACTGTAATATCCACGTCATCTCCCCACTGTAATATCCACGTCATCTCCCCCACTGTAATATCCACGTCATCTCCCCACTGTAATATTGGCTGGGTATCGCCGGGTATTGGCTGGGTATCGCCGGGTATTGGCAGGGTATGGCAGGGTAATGCAGAGTATTGGCAGGGTAATGCAGAGTATTGGCAGGGTGTAATGCAGAGTATTGGCAGGGTGTAATGCAGAGTTTGTTTACAAGTGATCGCTCCGTCATTTGATGGAGCGATCACACTGTAAACGGCCGCCGGGTGTACCAAGATGGCCGAAGCCATGGCCTTTCCTAAGGCCGCGGATCGCGGGGTGTGCCGATCCGAACAGGGTGACCCATTCGGATCACGGATCGGCGACGATCCGTTGCACCCCTAGTTATCAGTGGTGTACCCCAAGTATCGGGACCCTTACTTTTTAATATATTTAAAAAATGATATTGGGTCTGGGATTAAAAGTACAATTTCAGTCTTTGCAGATAACACCAAGCTATGCAGTGGAATAACGTCCTTACAGGATGTCTCCAACTTACAAGCCGACTTCAGTGCACAATTAGATTGGGCAACTGTGTGGCAAATGGTTTAATATTGATAAATGTAAGGCTCATGAGAGCTAAAAACATGCATGCATCATACATATTAGGAGGAGAACAGCTGGGGGAGTCAATGGTGGAGAAGGATTTGGGTGTTCTGGTAGCTCATTGAATTAAAAATAGCATGCAATACCAAGCTGCAGTTTCTAAAGCGAGCAAAATACTTTCTTGCATTAAAAGAGGTATACACTCCAGAGAGATATACTCAGAGCCGATCGGCCCTATAGGCACACTATGCAAGCTGCTTAGGGCCCCGCCACTGTGGGGGGCCCCCCAAGATCCAGCATCCCCCCTGCACCTCTGGCTGGCCATTTAGAGTGCAGTGAGGAGAGGTGGGAGGAGGTGGAAGGCGGCGATCGGCAGCTCTATGGTGCCTGAGTGGGCAGCGGGATCTCCCTGGGGTTTGTAGTACTCTCAGTGTATACAGTGGAGAGGAGAAGGGAGGGGCCTCTGAGGACACTGATGTAAGGGGGGCTCTCCGGGGACCCTGATGTAAGGAGGGGCTTTCTGGGGACCCTGATGTAAGGAGGGGACTCTGATGTAAGGGGAGGCTCTCTGGGAAACCTAATGTAGGGGGAGGCTCTCTGGGGACCCTGATGTAGGGGGGAGACTCTCTGAGGGCACTGATTTAAGGGGGGCTCTTTGGGGATCCTGATGTAAGGGGAGGCTCTCTGGGGATCCTGATGTAAGGGGAGGCTCTCTGGGGATCCTGATGTAAGGGGAGGCTCTCTGGGGATCCTGATGTAAGGGGAGGCTCTCTGGGAATCCTGATGTAAGGGGAGGCTCTCTGGGGACCCTAATGTAGGGGGAGGCTCTCTGGGGACCCTGATGTAAGGGGGGGCTCTCTGGGGACCCTGATGTAAGGGGGGGGCTCTCTGGGGACCCTGATGTAAGGGGGGGGCTCTCTGGGGACCCTGATGTAAGGGGGGGGCTCTCTGGGGACCCTGATGTAAGGGGGGGCTCTCTGGGGACCCTGATGTAAGGGGGGGCTCTCTGGGGACCCTGATGTAAGGGGAGGCTCTCTGGGGACCCTAATGTAGGGGGAGGCTCTCTGGGGACCCTAATGTAGGAGGAGGCTCTCTAGGGACCCTGATGTAAGGGCGGCTCTCTGGGGACCCTAATGTAGGGGGAGGCTCTCTGGGGACCCTGTAAGGGGAGGCTCTCTGGGGACCCCAATGTAGGGGGAGGCTCTCTGGGGACCCTGATGTAAGGGGGGCTCTCTGGGGACCCTAATGTAGGGGAGGCTCTCTGGGACCCTGATGTAAGGGGGGAGACTCTCTGAGGACACTGATTTAAGGGGGGCTGTCTAGGGACCCTTGTGTAAGGGGGGGCTCTCTGGGGACCCTGATGTAAGGGGAGGCTCTCTGGGGACCCTAATGTAGGGGGAGGCTCTCTGGGGACCCTAATGTAGGAGGAGGCTCTCTAGGGACCCTGATGTAAGGGCGGCTCTCTGGGGACCCTAATGTAGGGGGAGGCTCTCTGGGGACCCTGATGTAAGGGGAGGCTCTCTGGGGACCCCAATGTAGGGGGAGGCTCTCTAGGGACCCTGATGTAAGGGGAGGCTCTCTGGGGACCCTAATGTAGGGGGAGGCTCTCTGGGGACCCTGATGTAGGGGGAGACTCTCTGAGGACACTGATTTAAGGGGGGCTGTCTAGGGACCCTTGTGTAAGGGGGGCTCTCTGGGGACCTTCGTGTAAGGAGGGGCTCTCTGAGGACCCTAATGTAAGGGGGGCTCTCAGAGGACCCTGATGTAAGGGGGCTCTCTGAGGACCCTGATGTAAGGGGGGCTCTCTGAGGACCTCATTCTGTTCTATATTGTTGTACTTATTCTTTGACTGTTTTGTTTAAAGGAGGGAGGATTTTTTTGGGAGCACTGAAGTGTCAGGTGTGACTGTGTGGCAATGGCAAATGGTTTACATAGCTCACGGCATCACGGGTCAAGTAGAGGGCCCCTTAGCAGAATTTTGCTTAGGGCCCCAGGGAGGTCAGGATCGGCACTGGATATACTATCTGTATAAATCATTAGTAAGACCTCACCTGGAATATACAGTTCAGGTTTGGGCAATGTTTTGTGAAAAAGATATCGGAGAACCGCAAAAAGTGTAGTGAAGGGCAACCAAACTGATAAGAGGCATGGAGGAGCTCATCTATGAGGAAAGATTAGAGGAACGGAATTTATTCTCTCTTGATAAGATTAGATTAACCGGTTCCCGACCAGCGCGCACGCCAGCCGGGAGCTCCGTGAGTCAGGTCATGGGTCCCGCAGACTCGATGTCCGCGGGGTGAGAGGAAGAACGGGGAGATGCTAATGTAAACAAGCATCTCCCCGTTCTGCCTAGTGACAGTGTCACTGATCATAGCTCCCTGTGATCGGTGGCTATGATCAGTGATGTGTCACAGCTAGCCCATTTGGAAACAGTTAGAAACACTCCCCAGGACACGCTTAACCCCTACAGCGCCACCTAGTGTTAACCCCTTCACTGCCAGTCACATTTACACAGTAATCAGTGCAATTTTAATTGCACTGATCGCTGTATAAATGTGAATGGTCCCAAAATTGCGCCAAAATTGTTCCGACGTGTCCGCCATAATGTCGCAGTCACGATAAAAATCGCTGATCGCCGCCATTACTAATAAAAAAATAATAATAATAAAAATGCCATAAAACTATCCCCTATTTTGTAGACCCTATAACTTTTGCGCAAACCAATCAATAAACGCTTATTGCGATTTTTTTTACCAAAAATATGTAGAAGAATACGTATTAGCCTAAACTGAGGAAAAAATATGTTTTTTATATATTTTTGGGGGATATTTATTATAGCAAAAAGCAAAAAATAATGTGTTTTTTCAAAATTGTTGCTCTGTTTTCGTTTATAGAGCAAAAAAAAAAAAACCTGCAGAGATGATCAAATACCACCAAGAGAAAGCTCTATTTGTGGGGAAAAAAAAGGACCTCAATTTTTGTTTGGGAGCCACGTTGCACGACCGCGCAATTGTCAGTTAAAGCAACGCAGTGCCGATTCGCAAAAAGTGCTCTGGTCTTTGGCCAGCAAAATGGTCCGGGGCTTAAGTGGTTAAGGGGGGATATGATCAATATGTATACAAAAGTGGTCCATATAGTGAACTATAGTGAGTTATTTAC
The DNA here is from genome assembly GCA_028564925.1 of Lithobates sylvaticus. Classification (NCBI taxonomy): domain Eukaryota; kingdom Metazoa; phylum Chordata; class Amphibia; order Anura; family Ranidae; genus Lithobates; species Lithobates sylvaticus. The sequence goes on from CM053028.1 coordinate 532,186,051, forward strand.
TTTCAGGTCACTTTCAGAGGACAAGGGGGGCGCCTTTCATGTGGAAAAGAGAGGGGGGCACCTTTCATGTGGAAAAGAGATTAAAACACCACACATGGAAAGGCTTCTTCCCAGTAAAAGCTGTTTAACCACCTCACTACAGTGCATTTTCACCCCCTTCCTGACCAAGCCATTTTTCAGCTTTCAGTGCTGACGCACTTTGAATGACAATTGCGCGGTCATACGACACTGTACCCAAATTGTTATAATTTTTTCCCCACAAATAGAGCTTTCTTTTGGTGGTATTTGATCACCTCTGCGTTTTTTATTTTTTTGCGCAGTAAACAAAAGAAGAGCGACAAATTTAAAAAAAAAACAATATTTTTTACTTTTTGCTATACTAAATATCCACAAAAAATATATAAAAAAACATTTTTTTCCCTCAGTTTAGGCCGATACGTATTCTTCTACATATTTTTGGTAAAAAAAAAAAAAAATCGCAATTAGCGATTATTGATTAGTTTGCACAAAAGTTATAGCGTTTACAAAATAGGGGATAGTTTTATAGCATTTTTATTAATATAATTTTTTTTTTTACTAGTAATGGCGGTGATCAGCGATTTTTTATTGTGACTGCGACATTATGGCGGACACATCGGACATTTTTGACACATTTTTGGCACCATTGTCATTTATACAGCAATCAATGCTATTTAAATGCATTGATTCATGTATAAATGACACTGGCAGTGAAGGGGTTAACCACTAGGGGGGGGGGGGGGGGGGGGGGGGGGGGGGGGGGGGCTGCAGGAAGGGGTTAACCACTAGGGGACGGGGAGGGGTTAATTATGTTCCCTGGGAGTGATTCTTACTGTGGGGGGAGGGGACTCACAAGGGGAGGAGACCGATCTGTGTTTCTCTGTACAGAGAACACACCATCGGCTCCTCTCCTCTGACAGGACCGTTGATCTGTGTGTTTACACACACAGATCCACGGTCCCGCTGTGTTACCGGGCAATCGCGGGTGCCCAGCGGACATCGCGGCCGCTGGGCACGCGCATCGGGTGCCCAGTGACACGGCGAGAGCGCGCGCGTGCTCCCTGGAGTGCACAGAAGGGGAGGACGTCATATGATGCCCTCCCACAACGAGAGCTGCGCCGCCTGGCCGTCATTTGACAGCCGGTGGTCGCAAGCAGGTTAAATGTGGAATAGGCTCCCTCAAGAACTAGTTCTGGCCAGCTCGGTAGATTGTTTTAAAAAGATGGATGCATTCCTAAAATGCACAAAATATAACAGGATATTAACATTTAGGTAATAACACTGTAGATTGTTGATACAGGGAAAATCCTACTGCTTCCTGGGGGATCAGGAAGGAATTGCGTTGCCCTGCTGGACCATGATTTATAGTGCCTCTCTGTAAATGACTTTACTATCTCTATCTTATTTGTCTAAAAAAAATTAGACTTTTAGCAACACGCGTGCCCCTATCTTTGCCTATGGCTGCTTTCACACTGAGGCAGGCGTCGCTTTACCGTCATTTTAGCTGCCCTATTCGTTCACTAACGGGGCGCTTTTAACCCTCGCTAGCGGCCGAATAAAGGGTTAAATGTGCCTGTGTAGCGCTGCTGCCGAACAGATTTGCAGGTGCTTCAGCAGCAGTGCCCATTAATTTCATTGGGCAGGAGCTGTAGAGGAGCGGTGTATACCGCCCCAAAGATGCTGCTTGCAGGACTTTTTTTAACGTCCTGCCAGCGACCACACTCCAGTGTGAAAGCACTCTGGCTTTCACACTAGGACTACAGGGGAGGTGTTTTTCAGGCGCTTTACAAGCGCTATTTTTAGACTAAAAGCACCTAAAAAACGCTCCAGTGTGAAAGGGGTCCAAAGACTTTAATAGCACCTTACTGCAAGCTTTTAAGAAAACCTAGAGCATGTTGATTCTGTTAAACCAGTGGAAGAGAAGTCACAGAAACAATGGTAGCCTCTTAGTGAAGGCTTCATACTAGACATGTGCACAACAAAAAAATTCTTTTTTTTTCGTTTCGTTTTCTTCGTTTCCGTTGATTCGTAACGATTCGTACATTCGTAAGTCGTCTGTGTTTGGACTCGTAACGATTCGTACATTCGTAAGTCGTCGGTGTTCGGATTCGTAAGAGTTATTTTTTCGTTAGTTTAATTTTCGGACGCATTCGTATTTATTCGTACATTCGTAACATTCGTAACATTCGTAGATTCGTAATCGGAGCATAATTCATAATTTTATGTAATGTGTATGCTATTATTACATTTTAATAATTTACGAATCGAAAAAAAAAGTTACGAATCGAAAAAAGAAAGTTACGAATCGAAAAAAAGTTACGAATGTACGAATTTTTTTGTTCAATAGAGACACAGAAAACTACAAATCGAAAAAAAAAAAAAAAAAAAAAAAGTAACGAGTCGAAAAAAATAAGTTACGAATCGAAAAAAAAGTTACGAATGTACGAATTTTTTTGTTCAATCCATTCGAAGTACGTTTACCAGCACCATTGTAAGGGACATGGAAAATTACCAATTCAAAAAAAAAAAAAAAGTTACGAATGTACGAATTTTTTCGTTCGTTTTCGTTTTTCGGATTTTCTTCATTAGTACATTCGTTGTTTCTAATTTGTTTTTTTTCGGATTTTCGTTGTTTTTCGGATTCGTTCGATTCGAATGATTTGTTAATCGGATTCGTACGATTCGAACGATTCGTTATTCAGATTCGTACGATTCGAACGATTCGTTCATTCGTACGAAAACGAACGAACGAAAATACTTCATACAGAAACAGACCAAAAGCATTGAAGCTCAAACTAAGCAGAATCCAGGACCACAACAATCAGTCTCATTCATAAAAGGGTTGAGTCTTCTGAACCAGCCTTTGGTCCCATGAGAATGCTGCAAGCATAGGCAAATAAAGAGGGTCTTATGACATTTCATTCATATCAGATTTGCTACACATCTCTGAGAAAAAAATATACTGCTCACATAGCCTGACCACTCTGTCTCCTTCAGACAGCAACAGGAATCACCTACCTTCTGTGTGGTCTCCTTGTTCCATCCAAGCATTTTGTCATCAATGATGACATAATTTCAAAAAGTTTAGGTTGCATTGATTAATAATTCTCTAAAGGCCCATACACACGATCAGACTTTTTGACAACAAACATGCAAATTAACTGTTTTGAGGCAACATGTGACCGTGTGTACGCTCCATCAGACAAACTTTTTCTGTTTTCATCGGACTTTTGTTGGCTGTGCGAACAGACAAACTTTCCGATCGTGTGTACAGAAAACCATAGGACTTTTGTACAAAGTCAAACACGCATGCTCAGAACTAGGGATGAGCCGAACACCCCCGGGTTCGGTTCGCACCAGAACCTTCGAACCGACCGAAAGTTCGCGCGAATTTTCGAACCCTATACGTTATAATGGACGCGAACGTTCGAAATCAAAAGTGCTAATTACAACGGCCAATATGCATGTTAATGTCATAAAACAGGTTTGGGGACCCGGGTCCTGCCCCAGGGGACATATATCAATGCAAAAAGAACTTTTAAAAACTAAAGTTTTTTCGGGAGCAGTCATTTTAATGATGCATAAAGTGAAAAAAAAAATGTGAAATTTTCCTTTAAATATGGTACCTGGGGGGTGTCTAAAGTATGCCTGTGAAGTGGCATGTGTTTCCCGTGTTTAGAACTGTCCTTGCACAAAATGACATTTTTAAAGGAAAAAAAGAAGCCATTTAAAACCACTTGCGGCTTTAGGTTTGTTCTTAAGTAGAATCTGAACAGGTACATTATGAAGTGTAGCTCCATCCCAAAAAAATCTATTTTTAAGCTTTTTGGAGAACATAGGGAGGGGTTATCACCCCTGTAACATTTGCTGTCTTTGCACATCTGTTCAGAACATGTCACCTCACTTTCCGTCCCAATGACAAATGTTTTTGGAAAAAGTGGGGTTTTAATTGAAACAAGGATTGGTGATAAAGTATCAGTAGAGAGGAGATACCTTTTTCCCAAATTAAATCTAACAGGATAGAATTTCCCTTCCTAGGGGTAGATTTCCTCTCACTTCCTGTTTTCTCTTTCCATTTGCAAGTAGGAGTCGTTTGTAAGTTGGATGTATGAAAGTAGGGGCCTGGCGTATATACTCTGCAGAAATTTGCCCTATTAGATGTTGGTGTAGCCACAAGACTGGTGGGCACAGGAATGGGCCCTGCTGTGAGTTAATAGATCAAGATTTGTAATTGCATGCACCTGTTGAACAGGGCAGAAAAATTGGGGGGGGTGGTGGTGGTGGACGGTGTTGCCACAAGACTGTAAGCTCTCACAGTTACTCTTGGTGGGCGCAGGAATGGGCCCTGCTGTGAGTTATTAGATCAAGATTTGTAATTGCCCGCACCTGATGAACAGGGGCTGAAAAATTGTGCCTTTGGCGGTGGTGCTGGTGCCACAAGACTGCAACCCCTCACAGTTACTGTACTTGGAGCACAGCAGTCACACGTGTTGCGAAGCATTTTTTTCAAAAATTGTAAGTACACGCCCCTGTTAAACAGGGGCTGAAAAATTGTGCCTTAGGCACTGGTGCTGGTGCCACAACACTGCAACCCCTCACAGATACTGTACTTGGAGCACATTGTTGCGAAGCATTTTTTTATAAAAATTGTATGTACACGCCCCTGTTAAACAGGGGCTGAAAAATTGTGCCTTAGGCACTGGTGCTGGTGCCACAACACTGCAACCCCTCACAGATACTGTACTTGGGAGCACAGCAGTCACACGTGTTGCGAAGCATTTTTTTTAAAAAATTGTAAGTACACGCCCCTGTTAAACAGGGGCTGAAAAATTGTGCCTTAGGCACTGGTGCTGGTGCCACAACACTGCAACCCCTCACAGATACTGTACTTGGAGCACAGCAGTCACACGTGTTGCGAAGCATTTTTTTATAAAAATTGTATGTACACGCCCCTGTTAAACAGGGGCTGAAAAATTGTGCCTTAGGCACTGGTGCTGGTGCCACAACACTGCAACCCCTCACAGATACTGTACTTGGAGCACAGCAGTCACACGTGTTGCGAAGCATTTTTTTTTTAAAAAAATTGTAAGTACACGCCCCTGTTAAACAGGGGCTGAAAAATTGTGCCTTAGGCACTGGTGCTGGTGCCACAACACTGCAAACCCCTCACAGATACTGTACTTGGAGCACAGTGTTGCGAAGCATTTTTTTATAAAAATTGTATGTACACGCCCCTGTTAAACAGGGGCTGAAAAATTGTGCCTTAGGCACTGGTGTGGTGGCATGGATCATTGAGGAGGAGGAAGAGGATAGTCAGTGAACATAAGAGGACAGTCACTCAGCATCAGCATAGGCAGTCTTGAAGGGATGTGATGTGACATTAAAAATTATTCGGTTATATCCGCCTCAGGTGCCTGGTAGCTGGTGGTGATCCAAGACTGATTCATTTTGATGAAGGTCAGTCGATCAACCGAGGCGGTGGACAGGCGCACCCTATGATCAGTCACAAATCCTCCAGCAGCACTGAATGTGCGTTCGGACAGAACGGAGGCAGGACAGGCCAGTAGCTCAATTGCATACTGTGCAAGCTCTGGCCAGTGATCCATCCTCAGGACCCAGTAAGCCAGAGGATTTTCAGTGGGAAAGGTGTCCAAGTCTGACCTTGCCCCAAGGTATTCCTGCACCATGTATATCAGACGCTGGCGATGGTTGCTGGAACCGATCATACCTTGGGGCTGCGGACTAAAAAATTGTCTGAACGCATCGGTCAGACGTCCACCTTCCCCACCGCTCCTTCTGCTACTGACCGAAGCCTCAGCTACTCGTCGCCCAGGACCAGGAGTTTGTAGCCTCCCAGTTTCTGGGAACACGTTGCACAGACCTTTCTGCAAGGCCTCCCTGAGATGTCTCATCCTCTGCTCCCTCTGCGACGGCAAGATAAGGTCCGCAACCTTACCCTTGTACCGCGGATCAAGGAGAGTGGCCAGCCAGTAATGGTCCCTCTCCTTGATCCGAAGAACACGAGGATCCTTCCGCAGGCTTTGCAGGATCAGGGAGGCCATGCAGCGTAGGTTAGCTGAGGCATTCGGTCCGGAGTCTTCTGGGTCACTGAGGATGACATGATCGCCAGCCACCTCCTCCCAGCCACGTACAAGTCCACTGGTTTGTTGGGACTGTACATCATCCCTAAAAGACTGCTGCTGCTGATGCTGAGTGCCAGGCTCCACCTCCATGCTCACACAATCCTCCTCCTCCTCCTCCTCCTCCTCCTCATCCTCTTCCTGTGTGATGGGTGGTACAGAAGGAACACTGTCCGGATAAAGGGGGCCTTGAGAGGCAAGGAAGTCCTCCTCTTCCTGCCTCTGTTCTGCCTCAAGTGCCCTGTCCATTATCCCACGCAGCGTATGCTCCAACAGGTGGACAAGAGGGACAGTGACACTGATGCATGCACTGTCACTGCTCACCATCCTCGTGGCCTCCTCAAATGGTGAGAGGACAGTGCATGCATCCCTGATCATGCTCCACTGACGTGGGGAAAAAAAACCAAGCTCCCCTGACCCTGTCCTGGTGCCGTAGTCGCAAAGGTACTCATTGATGGCCCTCTGCTGCGTGTGCAGTCGCTGCAGCATGGCCAACGTTGAGTTCCACCTGGTGGGCATGTCACATATTAGGCGGTTCTTGGGCAGGTTCAGCTCCTTTTGCAGCTCAGTCAGCCGAGCACTGGCATTATAAGATCGGCGGAAATGCACACAGACTTTCCTGGCCTGCCTCAGGACATCCTGTAAGCCTGGGAACCTGCCCAAGAACCGCTGCACCACCAGGTTGAGGACGTGAGCCATGCAGGGCACATGGGTGAGCTGCCCCTGTGTTGGTGCCATTGTCAGAAACGACCATTCCTGGCTTAAGCTGACGTGGCGTCAACCACCTCTCGGCCTGCCCCTGCAGAGCTGCCAGAACCTCTGGCCCAGTGTGGCTCCTGTCCCCCAAACACACCAGCGCAAGCACGGCATGGCATCTTTTTGCCTGCGTACTTGCGTAGCCCCTTGTACGCCTACGGAGCACCGCTGGTTCCAAGGACAGAGCACTGGAGGAAGAAGAAGAGGAGGGGGTGGAGGAGAGAGGTGTGTCACAACCAGTAGCAGTAGTAGCGTTTTGGAGGCGTGGTGGCGGAACAACCTCCAACACTACTGCACCTTGTCCTGCATCCCTCCCAGCTGCCAATAGAGTGACCCAATGGGCCGTGAAAGAAAGGTACCGTCCCTGTCCATGCCTGCTGGACCATGAGTCAGCGGTAATATGCACCTTACCGCTGACCGCCCTGTCCAGCGAGGCATGGACATTGCCCTCCACATGCCGGTAGAGAGACGGAATCGCCTTCCGTGAGAAAAAGTGGCGTTTGGGAACCTGCCACTGAGGAACCGCACATTGAACAAACTCACGGAAGGGGGCCGAGTCTACCAACTGAAAAGGCAGCAGTTGAAGTGCTAGCAATTTAGCCAGGCTAGCATTCAACCGCTGGGCATGTGGATGGCTGGGAGTGTACTTCTTTCTACGGTCCAGCAGCTGGGGCAGGGAAATTTGCCTGCTGCAATCGGACGTCGGTGTACTGCAAGTACTTGGTTGTGACACACCTAATTCTACACCTTCAGTCCTCTCAGAGCAGCTTTCAGAGAGGACTGAAGGTGTAGTGGGGATGGAGATCCCAGCTGAGGAGGAGCAAGGAGAGGTCCGCTTAGTTCTTTGGTGTGGGTCTTTATGTGTGCCTGCCAACGAGCTGCATGGCAGGTCGCCATATGTCTGGTCATGCTTGTGGTGCCCAAGCGGCTGATGTTTTGGCCACGCGAGATACGCTTGAGACAAATATTGCAAATAGCAGTGGTGCGATCTGCTGCACTCGTCTCAAAAAAGGCCCACACCAAAGAACTTTTCTGATAACGTGCAGAGGCAGCGCCCTGCACAGGCGGAGCTCTGCGGTGTTGTACAGTTGCTGTGCTGGCCTCTACCTGGCCTCCAGGGGGCACCCTGCCTCGTTGGACATGTGACGCCGCCGCATCCTCCTCCTCCTCGTCCTCCTCCTCATCCTCTCTCCCTTCAGGCACCCACGTGGAGTCAGTGACCTCATCATCCCCTCCCTCTTCACCACTAGAGCAAACCTGGCAGTAAGCTGCAGCTGGTGGAACAGTACTGCCAGATTCCTCAAGCTGGGTATCATCATCCGAGCCTTCGAATCGTTGGGCATCCTCCTGGAGCATGTACCCAACACTGTGCTCAAAGAGTTCGGGGGACTCCTCAGGAGGACATGGTGGGTCTAGGGAAGGGGTGGCTGATGATGCTCTGCCAGTACCCTGAGCCTGGGTGAGAGAGGATGAGGAGGATGAGGAGGGCTTGGTCATCCATTCTACCAAGCCTTCAGCATTATGCGGCTCCACATGTCCAGCTGCCGAAAACAAAGACGCGCGTGTCCCATGGCCACGTGCTGATGACGATGCACGACCACGTCCACGTCCACGGCCACGTCCACTAGAAACAGAGCCTGCCTGCCCTGTGTTCTTGGCTCTGCACGCTCTGCCTCCCCTTGGCGGTCTTCCAGCCATTGTAGTCGGTAGTCCTGTGGGTGCTGCTGAGAAGAATATATAGGAGCTCTGTGTGATGCCACTAACACACTAGAAGTCCTGTGGGTGCTGCTGAGAAGAAAATATAGGAGCTCTGTGTGATGCCACTAACACACTAGAAGTCCTATGGGTGCTTCTGCAAAGAAAATAGAGGAGCTCTGTGTGATGCCACTAACACACTAGAAGTCCTATGGGTGCTTCTGCAAAGAAAAATAGAGGAGCTCTGTGTGATGCCACTAACACACTAGAAGTCCTGTGGGTGCTGCTGCAAAGAAAATAGAGGAGCTCTGTGTGATGCCACTAACACACTAGAAGTCCTGTGGGTGCTGCTGAGAAGAAAATAGAGGAGCTCTGTGTGATGCCACTAACACACTAGAAGTCCTGTGGGTGCTGCTGAGAAGAAAATATAGGAGCTCTGTGTGATGCCACTAACACACTAGAAGTCCTATGGGTGCTTCTGCAAAGAAAATAGAGGAGCTCTGTGTGATGCCACTAACACACTAGAAGTCCTATGGGTGCTTCTGCAAAGAAAATAGAGGAGCTCTGTATGATGCCACTAACACACTAGAAGTCCTGTGGGTGCTTCTGCAAAGAAAATAGAGGAGCTCTGTGTGATGCCACTAACACACTAGAAGTCCTGTGGGTGCTGCTGAGAAGAAAATATAGGAGCTCTGTGTGATGCCACTAACACACTAGAAGTCCTATGGGTGCTTCTGCAAAGAAAATAGAGGAGCTCTGTGTGATGCCACTAACACACTAGAAGTCCTATGGGTGCTTCTGCAAAGAAGATAGAGGAGCTCTGTGTGATGCCACTAACACACTAGAAGTCCTGTGGGTGCTGCTGAGAAGAAAATAGAGGAGCTCTGTGTGATGCCACTAACACACTAGAAGTCCTGTGGGTGCTTCTGAGAAGAAAATAGAGGAGCTCTGTGTGATGCCACTAACACACTAGAAGTCCTATGGGTGCTTCTGCAAAGAAAATAGAGGAGCTCTGTGTGATGCCACTAACACACTAGAAGTCCTGTGGGTGCTGCTGAGAAGAAAATATAGGAGCTCTGTGTGATGGGACTAACACACTTCAAGTCCTATAGGTGCTTCTGGGAAGAAAATATATGATCTCTGTGTGATGGGACTAACACACTTCAAGTCCTATAGGGTGCTTCTGGGAAGAAATATATGATCTCTGTGTGATGGGACTAACACACTTCAAGTCCTATAGGTGCTTCTGGGAAGAAAATATAGGTCTGTGTGATGGGACTAACACACTTCAAGTCCTATAGGTGCTTCTGGGAACAAAATATATGATCTCTGTGTGATGGGACTAACACACTTCAAGTCCTATAGGTGCTTCTGGGAACAAAATATAGATCTCTGTGTGATGGGACTAACACACTTCAAGTCCTATAGGTGCTCTGGGAAGAAAATATAGGTCTGTGTGATGGGACTAACACACTTCAAGTCCTATAGGTGCTTCTGGGAACAAAATATATGATCTCTGTGTGATGGACTAACACACTTCAAGTCCTATAGGTGCTTCTGGGAAGAAAATATATGATCTCTGTGTGATGGGACTAACACACTTCAAGTCCTATAGGTGCTTCTGGGAACAAAATATATGATCTCTGTGTGATGGGACTAACACACTTCAAGTCCTATAGGTGCTTCTGGGAACAAAATATAGGATCTCTGTGTGTGTTGGGACTAACACACTTCAAGTCCTATAGGTGCTTCTGGGAACAAAATATATGATCTCTGTGTGATGGGACTAACACACTTCAAGTCCTATAGGTGCTTCTGGGAAGAAAATATATGATCTCTGTGTGTGATGGGACTAACACACTTCAAGTCCTATAGGTGCTTCTGGGAACAAAATATATGATCTCTGTGTGATGGGACTAACACACTTCAAGTCCTCTAAAGCCCCATACACACGCTCGGACAATCCGCGGACCAGGTCAGTCGGACTTTGTCCGACGTACTTTGTCCGATGTTGGCGTTGCGTACACACGGTCGGACTACGTTGTCGGAATATCCGGTCCGGAAGAACGTCGTGACGTAAGTCGTCGTCCACGAGATTACAAAAGGGAAGTTCAGCACCACGTCAGGCACCCGTTGGGCTCCTTCTGCTGATCCCGTGTTTATCGAGAGTTAGTGGAAGTTTGGTGACTTAAGATTCGCGCTTCTCAGTTTTCTGACTCAGATCGTTACTGCTCTTCAGTTTGTGCTTGTCGTGCGTATCTGTTTATTAGTGCGTGTAGTCAGTTCGCATTTGTTGGTCATTGCGGCCTATATCTTGATATAGGACGCTTTGATTTGCACTGCTTATTGTCTGCTCGTTGCTGGTATTCACTTCGTTCTTTCAGGCCTTGCTGTTTATCGGTGCTTTCTGTTTGTCCGTTCTGACCAGCCGACCTTTTGTGACCTTCTGAGCGATGTTTCCCGTGCGTACTCGTCGCCGAGTTCGTGCTGTACGCGGAATTGGTGTCGGGCTTTTAGCTTTGACCCAAGACCCGTCCATGAACAGAGTGACGAGGAGTATGTGGACCAAGAATTGGTTGCTTCAGCGTGACCAGTTCTCGCACATGCCTTTGCTTCGTGAGATCCGGGAGAATAATCCTGATGATTTCAGGAACTTTCTCAGGATGACGGACCCCGATTTTCACCGTCTTTTGGCTTTGCTGACCCCCTTTATCAGCCGGCAGGATACCTGCATGAGACAAGCCATTACTCCGGAGCAGAGGCTTGTTGCCACGTTGAGGTACTTGGCGACAGGGAGAAGTCTTCAGGATTTGAAGTTCTCTTCAGGTATCTCTCCCCAGGCCCTGGGAATCATTATTCCAGAGACCTGTTCTGCCATCATTCAGGTCCTGCAGGAGGACTATATTAAGGTAACATTTCTACTTTACTATTCCCTTGTATGTATGCTCTGTTTGCTAATGACTTGTATTTTTGACCTCCTTCCCTAATTACCATGATTGCAATATGTTCTAATATGCTGTGCCCCTTTTCTCCTTCATGCATTTTTCCCTTCACTTACCTCACCAGCATGCTCTTCTGCCCCAATAGACACCTATGGCCTAGTCACTTAAGCAATGTCTTTTGTCTGCTGCATAGTATTGTTTGCCCCAAAACACCCCCTAAAATATGCACAAATGTTTGCTGTGTGGTTTACTTCATGTAGAGCCCCCTTTTTTTGTTCTTTTGGTGGGGGGGGGGGGGGGCAAACTCATTAGGAACCCCCACCCCCAACAGCTCTGTCAGATGGTACCAATCCTTTATCTGCTGGCTTTCCCAAGGTCCATACACACTATATACCTACCTCTTTATAGTGCGCATCTTTAGGGATGAATTCAGCAAAGCATGTAGTGCAAGGGACTGCCTCCATACATTCCATTTCCTATTTTTTTGTCTTCTTTCCCTCCTATTAGCTTGCTTGGTAATTTAATAATGTCACACTGTGCCTGCCTTTTTGGGGGGGGGGGGGGGGGGGGGGTTGAAATGTTATTTGATCTTTCCTGTGGCCTGCCAATAGTGTTAAGTACAGAGGGTCTGGCCAAACTAGCCCACATTATTGAGCCATTTGCCAATCAATGAAGTGCAGAGGGTTAGCTGTCCACCACCCCCCCCCAAAACCCCTAGTTATTGCCAATGGCCCATCAGAAGTGGGGGGATTGATGGGGGGGTGAGTAATCTGTGAAGGGGAGCCTCTACTTTTCTGTGCAAATACTTTCCAGCCTCCAATTTTAGACAATGCTCTTGTTCCAAGATGTTGATTGTCTAATCTGCTTGCAATGTTTAGGTGCAAAGTGACTATTTTTTTTTCTTGTTTCACTCCACAGTTCCCTTCCACGCCACAGGAATGGCAGACTGTGGCCTCCCACTTTGCCAGCCGTTGGGACTTTCCTAACTGCGGAGGGGCAATTGATGGGAAACACGTCCGCATCGTCCCACCGCCCAACTCGGGGTCCTACTATTATAATTATAAAGGGTTTAATAGTGTAGTGATGTTGGCGGTGGTGTCGGCAACATACGAGTTTATGTATGTGGACGTGGGGATGAACGGCCGGATATCGGATGGTGGGGCCATTACGCACACGGAGTTCTACTGGCGTCTCCAAAGTGGCAGTCTGTGCTTGCCACCTCCAGAGGAGAATGCCGAAGGACTCCCCTTCGTCTTTGTCGCAGATGAAGCGTTTGCGTTGACTCCCCATGTGATGAGGCCGTTCCCGATGAGGACCCTCACCCCGGACCAGAGGGTCTTCAACTACAGGCTGTCCAGAGCCAGAAGAGTTGTGGAGAACGCTTTTGGCATCCTGGCCAGCCGCTTCCGCCTGTTCCTGACGGCATTTAACTTGGCGGAATACAAACTGAACCACATAGTTCTTGCCTGTTGCATATTGCACAACTTCCTCAAAAGACATAACAGGAACTATGTGGTGCCCGTTGGCCCAGATGTGGAGGGCCCTCCAAATGCCGAACTCACAGCCCTTCGAGTGGCACGTCCAGGCTTGCCCCCTCTAAATGCCCGTGTGGTCCGGGACCAATATATGCAGTACTTTGTGGGTAGGGGGGCCATTGCTCTGCCTGACGATGTGTGAGAGGCATTTTTTAATAAATCTGATATTTTAACCAACCTATGATTTCATGTCATTTCAGTCTTCTTTTTAGCTTATTTTACTTTGACATTTTTTCCCTTTGCCTTCGACAGTGGGAATGCACTTTCTGGGCAAAAGGAGGTAACAGTCTCTTCTTCCCAAAAAGATTATTCTCATGTTGTGTGTTTGCTACCTAATCTTTGGTCTAGAGAAGGTTTGTACTGCATAACTGACACCCAAAATACTCCTTTTCATCACCAGGTCTGACATGTGTGTATTCTCCAAAATGCTGTGCTCCGTGTTTTCGTACAAAGCACTGTGGGTGTCATTTACATAAGTCAAATCCGCTATGCTCTACAAGTGCATTGAAAAAGTTCCCCGGGAAAGAAAATTGGAGTGCAAAGTGGATTTGCCTTTAGTAAATAACACCCATTGCCCCCCATATCCTTTTCATTTTACATACATAATGCATTGTGTTTTTTAAATAAGGAAGCCACACATTTAGAAAAATAAAAGTTTACTAGGAAAACATTCCCAAGTGCGTTTACAATCTTCACGCCAAAACTGACAACATCTTGGTTATTTACAACATTGTTTACAAACATTCCGCAATTGGTAAAACCAGGCATGGAGCAACACAGAACCTAGGAACTTGGAAAGTTCAACTTTGTAAAGTGAAGACAAGATCAGACATGACTATATGTTCAAAGTGTGTTTGATCTTGCCTTCATCACATGGGGGGGTCACCCCCGAAAAGTGGAAATTTGGAACATGCACACAATTTGGGACTGAAAATGGTCATTAGATGGTAAAACACATGCCTAGAAGCTTCAAAAGTGCCATTTTCCATCATGGGGATGAATGGACGTTTTTTGGGGGTGCAACCCCTTCACCACAACCACTTTCGTAGTTCGTAAAGTGTTTGCACCCCCAAAAAAACGTTGCCATTCATCCACCATGGTGGGAGCTAGCACATGTGGACACAATGTGTGCATGTTCCAAATTTCAGACAGTTTTTAAGTTGCAAATGTGTTCTGAAGCTGGCACAAATGTGTGTTAATTACTTGGTGCGTTTTCATATTTTTCCTAAAATATCAATGATGTTCTTCAATTTTTGTTGAACATCATTGATGTTTTGCTTTATGTAATCTAGATCTCTATTGCAGACCATTATCTCTCCGATGAGTACGTGGGCACTCTCTGTGGTAAAGTGCGATTTTTCTTCCACAACATCCACGTCACCTAAAAACCACAAACAAACAAAAATGGGGTGTTGGAAATGAGGCAGCCATACATGGATTAGCTTACCAGTAGCTGTGTTCTCCCACACTCACCTGTTGTGGTGACAATTTCTCCAAGTTCGATGATCTCTCCTTCCTCCTCCTCCTCCTCCTCTGCTTCTGCTCTTTCCCCTTTTTTGGTAGGTGTTGGTTTGGGGGTTTCCTCAGACGGCCCAAGTTTTCGCTCCCCTATGAGAATGTCCAAAAGGAAGATTTAGCAACACAAGCTATTGAGGGCAGAAATAGGAAATGACAAACATTGCTTGAAAGTGACGGACACTATTTTAGTTTGGCCAGTTACAAATGTCAACTACATGAATGAAGTCACTTTGTAAAGGTGCTAAACTGACTAGCTTTTTGGTAGAAGTTTGTGTGATGGAGACCCCCCTCTAGTATCCACTGGAGCACATGTGTGGAAAAGCATAATAAAAAGGGGGTTTGGGTGTCCCAGCACTAGTGCTCTAGAGTCCAGATGGGTAAACAGCTACTGAGTGACCTCTCCTTTACATTGAATAAATTGGCTTTACATTCTTGATGACATTTCTAGTGAGAACAAACTTCCTTTCCCCAAAAAAACACCAAACATCGTATTATAAGTGGCCGAACGATCGAGGTTGCGTACGATCGAATGCACACACACACGACCATGACAGTGGCAGAAAGATCGAGGCTGAGTACGATCGAATGCACAGACGAACCTGAAAGTGGCCATTTTGGAATGTACAACTTGGTAAAAATCAAAACACAATGGAGCAGTATGCAAGCAAGAAATCAAACACAAAACACAACTACTTACTTTTTTGAAGAATTCTCTTGATCTTTCTGTACTGATCGGCCTCCCTCAGTTTCAGGTCTGACCAGCGTTTCCTGAGTTGCTCCTTGGATCGTTGTACCCCAAAATTATTGTACAGCCTTCTCACAACTTTAGACATGATCTTGGCCTTGCGGACATTGGGGTTGAGGTAAGGCCCATACTTCCCATCATAGTCGCTCCTCTTTAATATGTCCACCATCTCCAACATTTCTCCAAATGACATATTGGAGGCCTTGAATTTCTGGTTCCGGGATCGGGACGTTTCTGCCTCCGGACTTTCCTCGTCCTCCTCCTCGTTGGTGGGATATTTGTGGCGCACCTGCTGTGTCCCCGCCATGTGCTCTCCCCACTACGCCGTAAAGAGAAGGGGTGGGGAATAGACGAGAAAGATCGTCAGGGGCGGGCGGAGTTTGAAGCATGCGCAGTGTATATAAAACGTCACACGCCTGTGTCGTAGCCACGATCTGGGAGACGAGGGGAGAGAAAACTCACACGAGACGATCGCTACAAACGAAGGTACAATTTAACGTTGGTACATAACTAGCCTAGACTGATTTGAACTTGAGGCTTCTTTATGGAGAAGATTAGGAGAGTTTAGCCTGACATAATTTATAGGGTTTGGTGTGTTGTTGTGTCTTGCAGAGATTGATATGAAGGGATTCAACGACATGAGTTTTCTCCCCCTCTTCATTGCCAAATACAGGGATTTTCCCATATTGTGGCAGGGTATACACCCACATTACACCAACAAACCAAAGAGGCACGCAGCCCTGGAGGAACTTGTGGAATTTGTCAAGCCAAGGTTCCCCACGGCAACTGTTGATGATATTAGAAAGAAAATTGGCAGCCTGAGGAGTGCGTATATCAGGGAGAGGAAGAAGGTCGTGAAGTCTGAGGAAACTGCAACTTCAGCAGATGAGGTCTATGTCCCCAAGCTCTGGTACTATCAGAGTCTCCATTTTCTGAAGGACCAGGCTGATGTCACGGAGCCAACCTCAACTCCTCCTTCCACGCTTCCTTGCGCACAGCCCACCCCTGATGAGGCTTCCGAGGAGCAACCTGGGCCTTCCAGTCTGGAAGAGGTGGAGGAGCCCAGCTTGTTCCAGGTATAGTAGTTTTGTTACCATTTATGGGAATAATGAATGATGTTCACTTAATTCAGGATCGCCAATTGCTTAGTTCCTAACGTGTTTGACATATCAACAGACAGTGGTGTGGGAGACATTTGGGGCCAGAATCTAAACTGCTGGGCTGAGAATTGTATGGTTTTCTATTTGTAAACATTTTGCACCAGTCACTAGATGAGAATTGTGTGTGTTTGATGAACAAATAACTGAAACTATGTCCCTTTTTCCTACACAGGAAGACCTCAGCCAGGAGGTGGCTGTGGAAGGTGGCAGTCAGGAGGAGGCAGGGGTTAGTGGCAGCCACCAGCTGGGTAGTGGCAGCCAAGAGGGGGCTAGGCCTCGGAGCCTGACTGACACCCAAACCCCTCCCCTCCGCCCTCCGTACAAAAGGGCGAGAAGGGGGGGTTATGCGGCACAGTCAGCGCTCCGGATGATCAGAGAGGCTTCAGACTCCCTACATGCCACACCCGCCGACGAGGAGACCTTTGGCTCGGTGGTTGTCACAAAAATGATGGGTATGGAGGTGGGGCAACGCAACATGTGTGAGGGGCTCATCCTCCATGTCCTAAATAAGGGTAGGGCTGGGGAGATGACCCCAGTCACACATGTTTGCCATAGTTACCATGCTCCGCCTCCTCCTCCTCCTCCTCCTCCTTCTGCCACCCCACCAGCACGACAGCCACAGCGTGGAAGGAAGCGTGGAAGGAAGACCTGAGAGTGACGACCTGCAATCAGTCTGGTGTGAGAGAAGATGGAGCCTCTTGTAGTACCAGAGCCTGGGGACCTAGATGGCATCTGCTGCAGTTCCGGATACTTTGGACTTCACGACCAGATTGCACTCCCCTTAATATACGTACTCCTCAGGCCCCCAATTTTCTACGCTTGGACAATGATGGTTGCCGTGGGGGGCCAAGACTTTGCAAATTCCCCAAGTTTCACCATGGCTGCGTTCCTCTTTGGTTTGTTGGTGTGACCTAAATAAAGGTTTTTTTGATTTGAAATAATCATTGACTATTGTGTTTTACTTTGCTACAATGACAGTTTTTCTTTGAGTAGGCTGGTACATTTCACTAATCCTAAAGTAGAATTAACAAGGGGCAACAACAACAAACAACCTCCTAGTAAATTTAAGCAAGAAATACAAATGTAAATAATGTGTTTTTGGTAATTTGAGACACACAACCCCCCTCCAAAAAAAAAAAAAAAAAAACATTCAAATATGTATTCCCCAAAAAAAAAAAAAAAAAGACAAATCATGGTAAAAAAATAACAAAGATTCTTTTCCGTTCAGAGTAAAAATAAACATGTAGTGTATAAATGCTGCAAAGTAATAAAGAAGTAAGTTTGTGAGAAGTGCGGGTGAATAGGAGCAGCTAAAACATGTCATTCTTGTTGCATTGTAAAGAAAAAGAGAATGCGCTGCATTAAAGACATTTTAACATTGCAGCGTGACGAATGTGCTGTGTCGATTAGGAAAGGTAGTTTTACCTGACCGAGCGCTTCCGTCACAGAATTTCTTCTGAGCATGCGTAGCACTTTGTCCGTCGGACAAGCGTACACACGCTCGGATTTGGTGTGATCGGACCGGGTTGACGGCAAATCTTTCCAGCAGGAGATAAGACTTTGTCCGACGGACAAACCGACGAACACTGTCCGATGGTGCATACACACGGTCTGATTTTTCAACAACCTTGTCCGATCGGACCAAATTGATGAAAAAGTCCGACCGTGTGTATGGGGCTTAACACACTACAAGTCCTATAGGTGCTTCTGGGAACAAAATATAGGAGCTCTGTGTGATTGGACTAACACACTTCAAGTCCTATAGGTGCTTCTGGGAAGAAAATATATGATCTCTGTGTGATGGGACTAACACACTTCAAGTCCTATAGGTGCTTCTGGGAACAAAATATATGATCTCTGTGTGATGGGACTAACACACTTCAAGTCCTATAGGTGCTTCTGGGAACAAAATATATGATCTCTGTGTGATTGGACTAACACACTTCAAGTCCTATAGGTGCTTCTGGGAAGAAAATATATGATCTCTGTGTGATGGGACTAACACACTTCAAGTCCTATAGGTGCTTCTGGGAACAAAATATATGATCTCTGTGTGATGGGACTAACACACTTCAAGTCCTATAGGTGCTTCTGGGTACAAAATATAGGAGCTCTGCCTGCCTGCCAGGAACACACTACAAGTCCTATAGGTGCTTCTGGGAACAAAATATAGGAGCTCTGTGTGATTGGACTAACACACTTCAAGTCCTATAGGTGCTTCTGGGAAGAAAATATATGATCTCTGTGTGATGGGACTAACACACTTCAAGTCCTATAGGTGCTTCTGGGAACAAAATATATGGTCTCTGTGTGATGGGACTAACACACTTCAAGTCCTATAGGTGCTTCTGGGAACAAAATATATGATCTCTGTGTGATTGGACTAACACACTTCAAGTCCTATAGGTGCTTCTGGGAAGAAAATATATGATCTCTGTGTGATGGGACTAACACACTTCAAGTCCTATAGGTGCTTCTGGGAACAAAATATATGATCTCTGTGTGATTGGACTAACACACTTCAAGTCCTATAGGTGCTTCTGGGAACAAAATATATGATCTCTGTGTGATTGGACTAACACACTTCAAGTCCTATAGGTGCTTCTGGGAACAAAATATATGATCTCTGTGTGATGGGACTAACACACTTCAAGTCCTATAGGTGCTTCTGGGAACAAAATATAGGAGCTCTGCCTGCCTGCCAGGAACACACTACAAGTCCTATAGGTGCTTCTGGGAACAAAATATAGGAGCTCTGTGTGATTGGACTAACACACTTCAAGTCCTATAGGTGCTTCTGGGAAGAAAATATATGATCTCTGTGTGATGGGACTAACACACTTCAAGTCCTATAGGTGCTTCTGGGAACAAAATATATGATCTCTGTGTGATTGGACTAACACACTTCAAGTCCTATAGGTGCCTCTGGGAAGAAAATATAGGTCTGTGTGATGGGGACTAACACACTTCAAGTCCTATAGGTGCTTCTGGGAACAAAATATATGATCTCTGTGTGATTGGACTAACACACTTCAAGTCCTATAGGTGCTTCTGGGAAGAAAATATATGATCTCTGTGTGATGGGACTAACACACTTCAAGTCCTATAGGTGCTTCTGGGAACAAAATATATGATCTCTGTGTGATGGGACTAACACACTTCAAGTCCTATAGGTGCTTCTGGGAAGAAAATATATGATCTCTGTGTGATTGGACTAACACACTTCAAGTCCTATAGGTGCTTCTGGGAAGAAAATATATGATCTCTGTGTGATGGGACTAACACACTTCAAGTCCTATAGGTGCTTCTGGGAACAAAATATATGATCTCTGTGTGATTGGACTAACACACTTCAAGTCCTATAGGTGCTTCTGGGAACAAAATATATGATCTCTGTGTGATTGGACTAACACACTTCAAGTCCTATAGGTGCTTCTGGGAACAAAATATATGATCTCTGTGTGATGGGACTAACACACTTCAAGTCCTATAGGTGCTTCTGGGAACAAAATATAGGAGCTCTGCCTGCCTGCCAGGAACACACTACAAGTCCTATAGGTGCTTCTGGGAACAAAATATAGGAGCTCTGTGTGATTGGACTAACACACTTAAAGTCCTATAGGTGCTTCTGGGAAGAAAAATATATGATCTCTGTGTGATGGGACTAACACACTTCAAGTCCTATAGGTGCTTCTGGGAACAAAATATATGATCTCTGTGTGATTGGACTAACACACTTCAAGTCCTATAGGTGCTTCTGGGAACAAAATATATGATCTCTGTGTGATTGGACTAACACACTTCAAGTCCTATAGGTGCTTCTGGGAAGAAAATATATGATCTCTGTGTGATGGGACTAACACACTTCAAGTCCTATAGGTGCTTCTGGGAACAAAATATAGGAGCTCTGCCTGCCTGCCAGGAACACACTACAAGTCCTATAGGTGCTTCTGGGAACAAAATATAGGAGCTCTGCCTGCCTGCCAGGAACACACTACAAGTCCTATAGGTGCTTCTGGGAACAAAATATAGGAGCTCTGCCTGCCTGCCACGAAACACACTACAAGTCCTATAGGTGCTTCTGGGAACAAAATATAGGAGCTCTGCCTGCCTGCCAGGAACACACTACAAGTCCTATAGGTGCTTCTGGGAACAAAATATAGGAGCTCTGCCTGCCTGCCACGAACACACTACAAGTCCTATAGGTGCTTCTGGGAACAAAATATAGGAGCTCTGCCTGCCTGCCACGAACACACTACAAGTCCTATAGGTGCTTCTGGGAACAAAATATAGGAGCTCTGCCTGCCTGCCACGAACACACTACAAGCCCCTCTTTCTAAATCAATCTAAATGAATGAATCTATCTAACTCAATCTCTCTAAGTAAATCTCTCTAACTAACTAAATCCAGCAGAGTGTCACAGATCTAGCCTGCTCTATCTGCGCCGGAACAGCATGTGACCGGCGCAGACGGCGTGGCGGCCTTTTATAGGGGGGGCGTGTACTACAGCCCCTGAGCTGTAATTGGCTACAGGCGTCCTGCCTGTAGCCAATTATGGCTCTTCGAGTTTCCGGGGCTGTGATTGGCCAAGCATGCGGGGTCACAGTGCATGCTTGGCCAATCAGCAGCCAGCAATGCACTGCGCCGGCCGCGCCGGCCGCAATGCATTGCGGGGCCGCTCGCATCACACGAACGTGATGCGAGCGGCCAAAATAGTTCTGGGCTCGCCGAGCGAGCGAACGCCCGGTGCTCGATGCGAACGTGGGTTCGCATCGAGCACCGGGCCCATCCCTACTCAGAACCAATGCAAAAGATCAGACAACAATACAGAAGTTGATCAAAGGTGGTGGTAAAGAGTAGAAAAAACACGTGATTTGCTGAAAGTTGGCTGAAAAAGTCCCTCCGTGTGTATGCAATACAAGTTCAGGGCCGACACCCTTTGTACAAAAATCCACGGGAAAGTTTGTACAAAGTCCTATTGTGTGTATGAGGCTTAAGTAAAAATGCTATTTGAGTGAAACAAAAACAAAAGAATGAACAGTCCTATAAAAAAAGGTGATACAAAATAATGAATTTAGTTAAAAAAATTCACTATTAAGTCCTTGATGGAAAAAAGAACCAAGAAAGTTCATATGCTGAAAATGGAGCATCATTATATTCCTCCACGGTGGTACACAAGCATAACACCACAAAAAAAGTGCACAATAGGAAATGGGATAGTGCCTCCACCTCTGTATACACTGCCGCTTACCCGCTGTAAATGCGCCTGTGGCTTATTCCCTAGCCTCGGGTCTCTATACAGTGCGCCAATGCTCCCAACATCCTCACCAAAATGAAAAGCCTCATGTACAGATGCATTCCATAGCTCCTCATGAAAAGACAATGAAGGCTAACATAGTTTAAATCCTAATTTTATTATATTAAAAGAAAGGCAAGATTGCACTTACATTTCAGTTGTTTAAAAACAGCGTTTAAGAATCGAGCCGGCCGGCTCACGATAGCAGCCCGTTGCTTCCGAGACCTGCGTACAAGTGGTGACGTCAACCCGTTGCTCCTCCCTACGTATGTTTCGTCACACACCTGACGTCGTAATTGGGTGTCCATGATGACATCATGCCATTTGTTTGATAATCCCTTGCCAATTAGCCTAATAAATGGCCATTACTGTTTTTTAACATTCAGCTCCCATTGACTGTAGTGGGGTTTGGGTTTGGAACCCGAACTCTGTGTTCTGCAAACCCACCTCGTATATTTGGCTCATTACAAACTGAAAACTAAAATGATAAAAATAAATAGTAATGAAAAATAATGCTATAAATCATCCAAGATCTTACTCCCAAGGTCTTTAATCCAAGTAGTAACCGTGCCCAACCCTGCTTAGCTTCTGAGATCAAACAAGATCAGACACATTCAAGGTGGTGTGGCCATAGGCCTTACCCCCATTGTCTATTGTTACCAGCAATACGTGTAAACAAAATGTTTGTATAAGCCGTAATATCGTGGTAATATACAAAAACATTAATCAACAAAGTGCTTAAATCCAGAAATTCATATAGAGACACATAAAGCAGAAAATACAATAGGACAGAATAAAAAGAGTCCCACAAGCCGTGATGAGAAAATAGGATGAGCTCCTCAGGCCGTCACCATCAAACACTTGTAAAGTCTCCCAAGTTTCTATGATTACACACAAGGCTTACCAAATAATGTGATCCTCCATTTGAGTGGTCACATGCACATGGGTGCACTCAGATATCCGCTAGTGAGCATGTGCGAAGGAACGGTGACTATCTTTGAAGCTGGAATTCCATGTTGCTGTGCCATGTTTTATGCTGTGTTAGTTCTGCATGTTTGTAAGTGCTTAGACCTAATACATTCCTTTTTATGGGTGGTTTTACACTATGTGTAGTGTCTCTTTTATCTTATGGGCATCGGTCCTGCTGAGCTAATTCCCAGTGGTGCAGTTGTTCCCTGCAAGTTGTGGATGTATATGGTGACAACTGACAGCAACATTCCTGATGTCTCTATGGATGAATGGAGGCTGGAGAGAGTGCCCTTTCCCTGGGGGAATTTCACTATGCGCATGTGACCACTCTTTATGGAGGGTCACATTATTTGGTACCGTATATACTCCGAGTTTTTCAGCAAAAACATTTTTTTGTGCTGAAAGTGCCCCCCTCGGCTTATAATCGAGTCAAGCACATTTCTGCAGCAGAGAATGACATTTTCCTACCCGACTTTGGGGCCCCGTATCTCAGTTTGGTGTGCAAACCCAGTGGAACCAACATATCCAAATTTGGGGTTCCCAGCACTAAGTGGCCCGAGATACAGGGCCCCAAATTCTGTCAACTATGTGTATCTGGAGCAATGTCAGTTCAGGACCCTTTGGCTCCAGAGACCCCAAATTTTGGCTGCAACTAGGGGGCATCTAAGAACCCTTAACTACCAAGTTTGAAGTTCAGAGGACCTATGGCTGCAAATGGGCACAGTGAGGCATGCAAATAGGCACAGTGAGGCTGCAAATGGGCATTGTTGACCCTCTTTTCCACTTATAGTAGCTGCGCATTTCTCACCCTAGGCTTATACTGGAGTCAATAAGTTTTCCCAGTTTTTTGTGGTAAAATTAGGTGCCTCGGCTTATATTCGGGTCGGCCTATACTCGAGTATGCTTAAACCAATAAAACAGCGCTGGCAAACAGAATTGTGATCAAATAATGAAAAAATTCCCACAAAATTGACTTGCATCAAAAATTGTGTATGATAAAACTATTATATATGTGACCAAAATAATTAGATGAGTGACATAATAAAAAATGACCATAAAACTAATTCCATGTGTATCAAATTAGTGATAGACCACAAACAAATATGTGATGAGAAATGAAAAAAATGTGAATGTGTCCAGTAATGTGTCCAGTAATGTGTCCAGTAATGTGGACGTCCACGGACGTCCACCCAGAAAAACCTGACCGAGCTGTAGCCGTCTTTCGGCTAAGGCCTGGTCGGCAAGTGTTTAAAGCATCGCCTTTGGAGATTTTTAGGTGCTGTAGTTTGGCACCGTTCCATGGACATATCTAATTTTAAAGCCTGGCATATTTTCTATCTATTTACTCAGCATAACGTGCTCTTTTGCATTTTATCAAACATTGGGTATTATATTGTGTCTGTGTGCACTAAAATCCAGTAAAAATGTCAAACTCTGCCCAAATACCATGTGACCTAAAAAATTGCAACACCCACCATTTTATTCTCTATGGTCTCTGCTTAAAAAATATGCGATTTTTGGGGGTTCTAAGTAATTTTCTAGCAAAAAAAAAAAAGATTTTTGACAGAAATATAAAAATTGGCCTGGGTGGCAAGTGGTTAATTGTGACTCAGAGAGACCAAATACAGCACAGTTAAAAATATCCCTGTGATTCTAGAAAGTAATTCAAATCTGACCATAAATGCAGTATTGATGATGCAAAACAGAGAATAAGCTTTGTCTGATTTGAATTTTAATCAAACTAGTTGACAAGGGAGGCCAGGAACCCATAACCCACTAGAGTTCGGAACATTTTAAATAAATGAAAAGTATCTGTACAATTTATATTCCAATTCCTTATCTGTCAGCCAGAGTCACAGCTTTGCCCATATTCTCCGGACTGAGGCATGACTATGCAGTCTGTTTTTCATCTTCTTTTAATTTATTCATCCTTTTTTATTATCATTTTTGGGATGATACTCAACAAATTCATTGTGCTGATGAATGGCAAGACCTGGATGAGGAATAAATGCCTTCCCACTGGAGATAAAATTGTCACCAGTCTGTGCCTGTCCAGGTGGATCTTCCAGTGTCTGACTGTTGTGTATGAGATATTTGAAGGCATTTTTCCAGAAGTCCATTTAGGCTTCTTCGACAAGTTGATTCCCCAGGCTAGACTTCTGTTTAACTATGTCTCCATTTGGTTGGCCAGTCTGCTCTGTGTGTATTACTGTATGAAGATTACCAGCTACAAGAATGTTGTGTTCCTCTATCTCAAGGTGAGGATGGCAAGGTGGGTGCCATGGAGTCTTGGACTGTGTGTATTTATTTCTTTTGTTTCTATTCTGCCTTATGTTTGGCAAAGCTTCTTTTCCCAATATCAAACTGTTACCACTAATGTTTTTCAAAACATGTCAAATAATACAACTGGAGGACACTGTACATATCTGATAGGCTCCACACCACCTCTTGTTATATTTAGCATTGCATTCTTCTTGACTGTTCCATCTCTTTGGAGGCACATCAGAAACATGAGCGGTGTTGGGTCAAGTTTTAGAAATCCAGACATGAAGACCCATTACAACGCCATAAAAAGCATGGTTGCTTTCTTTCTACTTCATATCTTGTTTATTACATCTGTTAATATTAATATATATGGTGTGCTGGAAACTGGAAGCCCATACATACGACTGACAAGAATAGTCGCTTCGCTCTATCCATGTCTGCATTCCAGTGTCATCATCTTCTACAACAGGAAACTCCGAGAAGGGTTTTTATTCCCATTAACCTATGTACTGAGCTACGTTCAGAAGAAAGCAGTGACTGATCCCTGAGCTCTGGGAGAAAATAGATAAATGATTATGTACCAAATATGACATACTGCAAAATTGTAGAAATGAAAAATTTGAAACAATTTACAATCCTAGACGTTTTCTTTAACCACCTGCTTACTGGGCACTTAAACCCCCCTTCTGCCCAGACCAATTTTCAGCTTTTGACGCTGATGCATTTTGAATGACAATTGCGCGGTCATACAACACTGTACCCAAATGAAATTTTTATCATTTTTTTCCCACAAATAGAGCTTTCTTTTGGTGGTATTTGATCACAGCTGGGGTTTTTATTTTTTGCTAAACAAACAAAAAAAGATGGAAAAAAAAAATCATGTTTAATAGTTTGTTATAAAATTTTGCAAACAGGTAATTTTTCTGCTTCATTGATATGCGCTGATGAGGCGGCACTGGTGGGCACTGATAGGCTGCACTGGTGGGCATTGATAGGCTGCACTGGTGGGCACAGATAAGGTGGCACTGATGGCGACAGATAAGTCTGTACTGATGGGCACAGATAAGATGGCACTGATGGGCACGGATGGGTGGCATGGATGGGTGGCACGGATGGATGGCACGGATGGGCACCAATAGATGGCACCGAGTGGCACTGATAGATGGCACTGATAGGTGGCACTGTTAGGTGGCACTGATGGGCACTGATAGGTGGCACTGATGGGCACTGGTAAGGGACACTGATGGGCACTGGTAGGTGACACTGATGAGCACCGGTAGGTGACACTGATGAGCACTGGTAGGTGACACTGATGTGCAGCACTGTAAAGGCACATTGTGGGCACTGGCACTGTGGACACTGACAGATGGCACTGTGGGCACTGACAGGTGAAGCTGGTGGGCACTGACAGGTGGAGCTAGTGGGCACTGGTAGGCGGCAGAGGCGGATCTCTAATTAGGCAAATTAGGTGGTCGCCTAAGGCCTCGTACTCACAGGGGCCTTGCGGCCTCCTAATTTGCCTGTGCTCAATCACTGATTCTCTCTTCCCCCCTCTTCATCTCACCCTCTTTTCTGTGTGCTTGTATTTTTTTTCCTATTACGGGCGTGATTGGGGCCTCATGTGTAAATTTCGCCTAAGGCCTCACAAAGCCTAGAGCCGCCTCTGGTAGGCGGTACTTGTATAGGGCACAGGTGGGCACCATGGACCTTGGGCACATTGCAGTGATCGGGATGGATGTCCCTCTCACTGCCGCCAGTTATCAGCTTTTTTTTTCTCCTCACGCTGTCAGCTGTCATTGATGACAGCTGATCAAGTGGTAAGGGGTCGGGATCTGTGATCCAGAAAGTCTCACAGACTCGCTGATCACAGAGCGCGCGCCCTTCAGGGGGCGCGCAGGCCGCTCGTGAACGGGACGACATCAATAGACGTAGTCCCGGCAAGTTAGATCCACGCTGTAGCCGTCATTCGGCTATAGCGCGGATCTTAGGTGGTTAAAGTGATATTAAAGCTTAATTTTTTTTAAATAAAAACATGTTATACTTGCCTGCTCTGTGTTGTAGTTTTGCACAGAGCAGCCCCTTCTTCTCAGGTCCCCCGCCGGTGCTCCTGGATCCTCTCCCTTGACCAGTGCCTCCAATAGCAAGCCACTTGCTATGGGGGCACTGGCATGCTCCCGAGCCCTGCTCCATGTGTCAATAAGGTAAGAAACCAAGAAGGCACTTCTAAGTGCAGCACACCAGTAATTTATTCAGACACAAGGTTAAAAACACTTACAAGCAGTTGGTGTAAGTAGGGCTCATAACAATCGATATTCCGGCAAGGGTCCTTTTGCTGTCACTCCATGTTCGCTCAGCTGACCAGCAGCTGCGGGGAGGGTGGACCTCAGGTCTGAAGAAGGAGCTTCTGAGAATGCTCTGAAATGCATTACTGCCCCCTTTTTGCCATAACTTCCAGTGCGTGCATTCTATGCCGATCCCGGTAGCGCAGTGGCTGTCTTGACACTGCGCTCCACCCTCCCTGCAGCTGCTGGTTAGCTGAGCGGACATAGACTGTTATGCTGCGTACACACGACCGTTTTTTCTGTCGGAATAAACTCTGACGTTTCTGATGGCTCTGATGGAGTTCCGCTGAAACTGTCCTGCCTACACATGATCACACCAAAGTCCAACCGTCTAGAACGTGGTGACGTACGACGGGACTAGAAAAAGGAAGTTCAATAGCCAGTATCCAATAGCTGCCGTCTCGTACATGCTTCAGAGCATGCGTAGTTTTTGGTCCGTTGGAACAGCATACAGACCAGCGGTTTTCCGGATAGGAATTGGTTCCGTCGAAAATATTTAAAACATGTTCTATTTCTAGGTCCGTCAGAATTTTCGAAAAAAAAAAAAAGTCCGATGAGGCCCACACAAGATCGGAATATCCGATGAAAAGTTTCCGTCTGACTTTTTCTGCAGGAAAGTCTGACCGTGTGTACGTGGCATTAGAGACAGGACCCTTGCTGGAATATCGATTGTTATGAGCCCTACTTACACCAACTGCTCGTAAGTGTTTTTAACCTTGTGTCTAAATAACTTACTGGTGTGCTGCACATAGAAGCGCCACCTTTGTTTCTTACCTTCCTTGCCAGAGTTTGCTTCTACACCTGGGAGTGCTGCTCTAGTGCTCTCTTGGCTCCAGCTTATCCCTTCCTTGGATGGAGACTAATGCCGCGTACACACGATCGGACTTTCCGCCAACAAAACCGTGGATTTTTGTTTGAAGGTTGTTGGCTCAAACTTGTCTTGCATACACACGGTCACACAAATGTTGGCCAACAATTACGAACGTGAGAACGCGGTGACGTACAACACGTACGACGAGACAAGAAAAAGGAAGTTCAATAGCCAGTGCGGCTCCTTCTGCTTAAATCCGAGCATGCGTGGACTTTTGTGCGACGGACTTGTGTACACACGATCGGACTATCCGACAACAAAGTTTTGTTGGCGGAAAATTTGAGGACCTGCTCTCAAACATTTGTTGGCGGAAAGTCCGACAGCAAATGTTCGATGGAGCATACACACGGTCAGACCTTCCGACAGCACGCTCACATCCAACATTTCCAGTCGGAAAGTCCGACCATGTGTACGCGGCAAAATTGTACCAGTACATAGAACCTTGAGCCTTTACAACCACTTTAATCTTTCATGACAAGTTTTAATTCCCATGCCAGGGTTTCTATTTAGAAGAAAACAGTGATTGATCCCTGAGCTCTGGATAAAAATAGATAAATGAAGAGATTACATACTAAAAATTAGATACTAAAAACTGTAGAAAAGTTTACATTTTCTATTTTAGTGTGAATACAATTACTTGAACCCTGCTGGGTTTTTTGGTCTGCTGGGGAGATCTCTTATTTCCTGTCCTGGTGATAACAATGTCACCGTGGTAGGAAGCAAGAGGAAATTTGTTCCATGTAAATGCAGGTAAAGTATATCTTAAGCTAACCCTTTTCGTTTTGGATAGAGCAGGTACTAGTTGGAACCCATGTTAGGTTTTTCCATGTTACCATTGGGGAAATTTTTACCACTTCAGCCCCGGACCAATTGGCAGCCAAAGGACCAGGCCCCTTTTTTGCGATTCGGCACTGCGTCGCTTTAACTGACAATTGCGCGGTCGTGCGACGTGGCTCCCAAACAAAATTGGCGTCCTTTTTTTCCCACAAATAGAGCTTTCTTTTGGTGGTATTTGATCGCCCCTGCGGTTTTTATTTTTTGCGCTATAAACAAAAATAGAGCGACAATTTTGAAAAATATGCAATATTTTTTACTTTTTGCTATAATAAATATCCCCAAAAAATATATAAAATTTTTTTTTTTTCCCTCAGTTTAGGCCGATACGTATTCTTCTACATATTTTTGGTAAAAAAAATCGGAATTAGCTATTATTGATTAGTTTGCACAAAAGTTATAGCGTTTACAAAATAGGGGATAGTTTTATAGCATTTTTATTAATATTTTTTTTTTTTTACTAGTAATGGCGGCAATCAGCGATTTTTATTGTGACTGCGACATTATGGCGGACACATCGGACATTTTTGACACATTTTTGGGACCATTGTCATTTATACAGCAATCAATGCTATTTAAATGCATTGATTTCTGTATAAATGACACTGGCTGTGACAGAGTTAACCACTAGGGGGAGGGGAGGGGTTATGGGCTGTGACGTGTGTGTTTTTTTTTACTATTGGGGGGCGCGGCTGACGTCTGACGTCATTGATCGGCTTTCCCTATGACAGGGAACAGCCGATCAATGACAGTCAGAGTAGGAAGCGCGGGGAGAGGTTTGTTTACACAGACCTCTCCCCGTTCTTCAGCTCTGTGACCCGATCGCGGGACACCAGTGGCGATCGGGTCCGCTGGTCCCGCGGCCATGGTCACGGAGCTCCCGACCGGGTTGCGAGCGCGCCGCTGGTGGCGCGCGCGCGACCCACTGCAGGCCTCTTAGAGGACCACGTATATATACGTGGTTTTGCCTGGCCGTGCCATTCTGCCGACGTATATCGGCGTTAGGCGGTTGGGAAGCGGTTAACTTTAATTTCCTGCTCTGTGGTTGCAACAGGAAATTAAAGGAAATCTCTCCAATGGGACACATGGAAAAAAACTGCTGTTCCAACTATTCTTTAAATTGGAAATGTACCCTTTATTTCTATCTCCAGTCAAATGTTTTTGTTTGAATAGAGTAATGGTCTCCAAAGTGTGGCCCGTAGTACAGATGCGGCCCTTTGCATGCCTTTATCTGGCCCTTTCCTCCCCCACTGATGCAGGCACTATTCCTTCTACTGACAACAATGATGAGGCACCATTTCTTCCACTGACCCCCAACAATGGGGCACTATTCTTCCCATTGACACCAGTGATGGGGCCCTATTCTCACCACTGACACCAATGATGGGGCACTATTCCTCTCACCAATACCAATAATGAGGCAATATTCCTCCTCTTACTAAACACTGGCACTATGTATTTTTTTTACTTCCAATGACAACCGAGCCCGAGGCATTATTTAATTCCAGTGACACGTGACATTTTTCACTCCTACTGGCCACATCCCGCCCCCCCCCCCCCTAAAGTTTGTATGACAGTAACCTGGCCCCTTGTTTAGAAAGCTTGGAGACCCCTGGGAAAGAGT
The DNA here is from genome assembly GCA_028564925.1 of Lithobates sylvaticus. Classification (NCBI taxonomy): domain Eukaryota; kingdom Metazoa; phylum Chordata; class Amphibia; order Anura; family Ranidae; genus Lithobates; species Lithobates sylvaticus. Next base: position 532,216,761 of record CM053028.1, read on the forward strand.
AAAAATGCATTAGAACCCTAGAAGGTTTGCGGTCTATGACCTTGGTCCCCCCAAAAATCCATACCTGACCAGGAAAAGGGGTGAACCCCTTTTTGCTGCTAGGTGAAAGTGCTAACCACTACACCACTGTGCTGCCCAGCTTGTTTATTTAAGCTTTGACAATAAAATCTGGAAGCTGATTGGCTACCATGCCTGGCTGCACCAGATTTTGCACTCAGTTTTAGTAAATCAACTCCCATATGGTTTGGTATTGGCTTTGTTATCTTATTATGTCTTGGTAATGGTATAGGTGAGTCCATGCTTTCTGTGTATCATGTAAACTAGCTATAGGGATTCCGGTTTGCATGAAAGCTCGGTGAAGTATACATAGGCTTATTTAAAATGTGTTGGTAACATAAACTGTGTATTATTGTAGTTTATTATGTTAAAATAGAATGTACAATTAAGAAACTTAGGCAATATACAACCAACGGCTCAAACGGTCGCTATATTGTGGTTTGTTGACTCTCTAAATAAAAATAAAAATTGCCAAAAACTTAAGTTTATAGACTTTTTTCTCTGTGGTCACATGAGCGCTAAACCAACATGATGGACTTTAACTATTTCCGTGACTGGCAGAGATTTTCAAGTGGACCAACATCAAGACTACCCATGAGCATTAAAGCTGCAAACACAACAAGTGCGCATGTGCAGCAGAGGGAGCCTCCACACATGTTGAAGCCAGGTGCAATGACCATGCATGCATACTAGAGGGAGCCACCAGATACAATAACCCCACTTGTGCAGTAGAGGGAGCTTCGCACATGCTGAAGTCAGACCCAATGACCACCCATGAGCTCTAGAAGGAACCAACAGTTGCAATGCACATGTGCACTACTGGTAGCTGCCAGACACAATAACTGCACATGTGCAGTAAAGGAAAACTCCACATGTGTTGAATCCATATTCAGATTTTGCTCTTTGGCATGTCCCCCAAAACGTGTCAGCGGTAATTTGAATGTGAAGACCCTGTGAGTTCTGTCCTCTGGATCACTGTTAAGTTTCCTGAGTTTTGTACTATGCTATACCTTGACTCTTGTCTTTACATTTAAAGTGGAAGTAAACTCTCTTTGTTGTTTTGTACCTACAGATAAGCCTATACTTAAGCCTATCTGAAGATACAGTAAATATCTCTTAAATGTGCACCATTTAGGAGATATTGACATGTGTAGAAGCCGGTGAGGTCACTGGCGCATGCGCACACAGTTCGTTCTGCACTCCTGTAACCCGTTTTCAGCTGACAGCGGGCTAAAGCCAACTGTCGGCTGATGTTACAGAGCCAGTCCAGGCTCCTCCCTGGACCATCACCTGGTTCAGCCTCTCAGTGAGCCACTGAGAGCCTGAGCTAGCCGCTTCCGCCCCCTCCACAGCACAGTGCTCCAGTGAGCTCGGGTGGATGCAGAGCAGAGAGCGGTGACTGACAGTCACCAGCTCTCTGCTCCGGGGAGCTGTGAGAACTGAGCGGTCGGCAGTGTTAGATTGCTCGGTTCTCAGTCTTAGAGTCGGCGGGGGACAGGTGCAGCATTGGGCCGATGTTGCATTCACCTAGATAAGTATGATCCTTGAAAAAAAAAAAAAAGCTGAATTTCTCTTTTAATAAAATGATGACGGCAATGCTCTAAGCCTTTGCTCCCTTTTGTTTTGTTTGTTTATGTCTTTCAAGATCCTCAATCTCGAGAGTGCAGTATTGGTGGAACATTTCTTTTTTTGGAAGAGATCTGATGGTCATTACCTTACATTATCTGTTCGGTTTCTCAAGTATCTCTGATCACTGCGGTGTCAAAGTATCAGCTTTCCCAGATCTCTTATGTGAACTATAAAATAACTTTCCTTTATGTAAAGGAGAAAAGGAGGGAGGTGTGGTGTAGTGCTAAAACACTAGGGTCCTAGGGTGACAACACTGCTCCTCTGTAGATGCAGTTCAATGAGCGTTGCCACCCTATGTCAGGAAGTGTTTTAATGGCAGGATTACCAGGTAAAAATAGAGTGGAAAAAAATGAAAAAAGAAAACGAATGCCGACATGACGTCAAAGGACAGGTAAGCCAATATATTTAAAAAACAAAAAACAAAGAAAAATTCCCAGCTCAACTTACCAGCCAGCCTGCAACAAACCGAATTGTCCTGTCTAATGCCCCGTACACATGATCGGAAATTCCACCAGCAAAAGTTCCGACCGTGTGTATGCTCCATCGGACTTTTGCTGGCGGAATTCCTGCCAGCAAAAGATTGAGAGCAGGTTCTAAATTTTTTGGTCGGAAAAAGAATTCCGATCGTCTGTACCAATTCCTACGCACAAAATTCCTACGTATGCTCGGAAACAATTTGACGCATGCTCGGAAGCATTGAACTTAATTTTCTCGGCTCGTCGTAGTGTTGTACGTCACCGGGTTCTTTTGACGGTCGAAAGTTCAGCGAACGTTTGTGTGACCGTGTGTATGCAAGCCAAGCTTGAGCGGAATGCCGGCGGAAAAAACATCCAAGTTTTTTTTCCGCCGGAAAATCTGCTCGTGTGAACGAAGCATCACAGTTCACGTTAAAAACAGGGATTTCATTTGCAGACATTTGCAAATACATGCGTCACGTCACGTCACCCCAGTATTATCTGTGGTCCTAACTCTACAAATTTTTAAAGCCTCCAGAGTAGGAACACATATATAATAATGGGTAGATTGAGGCAGGCATGCCTGGAGGTAGCACACTCCTCCTTAAAGGCACAGGGGTGCATCTAGAAAACCCAGCGAATAGCACAATGGCAGCAAAAGTGTCCAGTGTGCCCCCTCACCAAATAACCAACAGTAAAAAAAAAAAAATGGCAACTGTCCCAACCTATAACTGGCCTTGACAGCAAGGAGCAAATGGAAGGGTGATTTTTCCTGGGATTGCAAAATGAACTGCAAATATTTTGAACACATATGAATTTTTGATGCATGCACTTTACTAATGAATAGTAAAGTGCATGCAGACTAATGCCCCGTACACACGGTCGGAAAATCCGACCACAAAATCCATCGGATTTTTTCCGACGGATTTAGTCCGACACTGGTGTTGCATACACACGGTCGGACAAAGTTGTCGGAAAATCCGATCATTCTGAACGTGGTGACGTTTGTTGCCTACGACGATTTGAGCATGCGTGGCACTTTGTCCGTCGGAATTCGCTACACACGATCGGAAAAAGTCCGATAGGACTTTGTTGTCGGAAAAATTGAGAGCAGGAGATAAAACTTTGTCCGTCGGAAAATTCGATGAAAAATGTCCGATGGAGCCTACACACGGTCGGAATTTCCGACAACATGGTCCGATAGGACATTTTCCGGGGGGACAGGGACAAAAGTAGGGGGGCAACTATAAAATGCAATTATATATATATCCTGTGGCCCTTTAATACGATCCCACAACGGGCCCTTTCACATGTTCTGCAGTGAGCTCCCTTCCTACTGTATTGAGGCCCCCAGGGTGGCAGAAAACAAGAGATATATGTCACCAGCATACCAAGAAACTATAAGGGTCCAAAGCAATGGGAGAACTATCAGGGTTGCAAAGGTTGTCTTGCCACCGGGCCCTGGTGTTCTGCCACTGTGGGGTTCCCCAGCCTCCTCTTGCTGTCCTGACCCTGCTATTGACAGTGCTGGTCTGGCATCTCTTGGAATTTACAGGCTGGTTCTCCTGTCCTAAGGATGGGAGAAATCAGTCTGTTTTTTCAGTAACTGAGAATGCTGGTGGAGTCCTTCCTGCAACTCGCTCTTCTCCCTGCCAATGAGGATGCAGGGGAAGGAGCAGATCGGGCGGCAGTGGTTGTGTGAGCACTCGCATTATGCAGAGTGAGGGGGAGGAATCACCCGCAGGAGCTGACTGGGTGACTGGGGATGCTCTCCCTCTCAATAGAGACTGTGTTAAGATGCGGCGCATCCGCTATGAATGCAAACAAAAAGACATTGCCTTTTTGTGAATTTTTTTATTTTTTTTAATTGGGGGGGGGGGCACATGGTGGGGCACAACATAATGTTGGGGGGGGGGGGGGGGGGGGGGGGGGGTCAGGGCCCCCTCTGCCCCCCCCCTAGTGAGCCACTGGACCGTGGCACATAATTGTGAAGTGTAAGGAAAATTATAAACATTTTTCAATATTCTGAAAAATGTGTTTTAAACATGTGAAATACATTCAATCCAACAATCGTGTATAATTATAAACTCTGTGTCATTGCATAAAATAATTAATCTATCATACAAAAATGATTTGTTTCTATGAAACAAACAAAGTGCGAATGCTGTTAAAAAAAGTGCAAAAGAAAAAACAATGTGCTGACACAAAGTGAACAAAAAGTGCTTAGTGCAAAAAAATCTTATTCATTAGTAAAGTGCGTGCATCAAAAATTCATATGTGTTCAAAATATTTTAAGTCCATTTTGCAATCCCAGGAAAAATCCAAGAAAGTGATAATAATTTTGGATTTTTCCTGGGATTGCAAAATGAACTGCAAATATTTTGAACACATATGAATTTTTGATGCATGCACTTTACTAATGAATAGTAAAGTGCATGCAGACTAATGCCCCGTACACACGGTCGGAAAATCCGACCACAAAATCCATCGGATTTTTTCCGACGGATTTAGTCCGACACTGGTGTTGCATACACACGGTCGGACAAAGTTGTCGGAAAATCCGATCATTCTGAACGTGGTGACGTTTGTTGCCTACGACGATCTGAGCATGCGTGGCACTTTGTCCGTCGGAATTCGCTACACACAATCGGAAAAAGTCCGATAGGACTTTGTTGTCGGAAAAATTGAGAGCAGGAGATAAAACTTTGTCCGTCGGAAAATTCGATGAAAAATGTCCGATGGAGCCTACACACGGTCGGAATTTCCGACAACATGGTCCGATAGGACATTTTCCGGCGGAAAATCCGACCGTGTGTACAGGGCATAAGTGTGCCAGTAGCTGCAGACTGGAAAGGGATAGAGAAAAAAGGGGTAACCGATCTAAACTGAAAAAGCCCATCAACATAAGGTACTAAGAGCAGGATATTCAAAATAGATAGGGTAGTATCCAGACAGCAAGGGCAGCCCACCACCCTTGATAAAGGATACTCAAGCGCTAATATGATCAAACCTAATTAGAAACAATCAAAAAGCTGCTACCAAATAAAAAGTGATCACTCACTGTGCATATGTATCAAAAATTAAAAGATTTTGGTGCGCTAGTGAAACTCGCAATATTGTGTAAAACAATAAAATTCAGATCAAGTTACAGTGCTACTATTATAATAAAAGCTTCTGTGTAAAACAATAAAAACTGCTTTGAGATGTTTCCAGTGATAAATTAATAAAAAAATACTTCCGATGTTGCTTAAATGGTTCAAATATATGCTATACGTGATAAGACCGTAAAGTGCTGAAGGTGCTGTTATAAACCAAACATAAAAACAATATTACCGTATATACTCGAGCATAAGCCGAGTTTTTCAGCACATTTTATTGTGCTGAAAGTGCCCCCCTCGGCTTATACTTGAGTCAATCACTTTTCTGATCCGTATCTCGGGGCTTCTTAGTGCTAGGAACCCCAAATTTGGTATGCAAACTCACAACATATGGCACTACAACATATCCAGATGGGGTTCCTATTACCAAGTGACTCCGAGATACGGGGCCCCAAAGTCTGTTCAGAAAATTTAATTCTCTGCTGCAGATAAGTGCTTGACATTTTCTGAACTGATTTTGGGGCCCCGTGTCTCGGGGTCACATGGTAATAGGAACCCCATCTGGATATGTTGTAGTGCCATATGTTGTGAGTTTGCATACCAAATTTGGGGTTCCTAGCCCCAAGTGGCCCAAAGATACCTAGACCCAAAGTTGGTCAACTGTGTCCATCTGCAGCAATGTTATTTTTGGCTGCAGATAGGGGGGCATCTAGGAACCCTTAACTACCAAGTTTGAAGTTTGGGGGGCCTATGTCTGTAAATAGGCACAGTGAGGCATGCAAATGGGCATTGTTGACCCTCTTTTCCACTTACAGTAGCTGCACATTTCTCACCCTAAGCTTATACTCAAGTCAATAAGTTTTTCCATTTTTTTTGTGGTAAAATTAGGTGCCTCGGCTTATATTCGGGTCGGCCTATACTTGAGTATATACGGTATATCTGTGCCAAAATAAATTAATTAATCTCACTTAAATATTTAATTTATTTTGGCATAGATATAATATTGTTTTTATGTTTGGTTTATAACAGCACCTTCAGCACTTTACAGTTTTATCACATTTTTAGCCCACCACCCTTCCCACCCATAGAGAAACATTCCTGCCACCACCATCACTGCCCTCAAAGTGGCCAGAAGGCTAATAAAGAGCCCACCCTGGGGCACTCTCCCGTCGCAAAAAAAAAAAAACATAAACCTGCATCCCCCCACTAAATGATTGAGGGCAGCAACACAACCACAATCATTAAACTCCATACCAGTTGGACAAGACAAATTAAGGAGGATTAAACAAAATTATACTGTAGCTCTAACCCCACCAAAGGTCGCTGATTTTGCCCCGGGTTCTTTAGTGTAGTGGCAGCCAGGCAAACAACAAAAGCCTTTGGCTCAGTAAGCAATCTAGGGGTTCACACTTTGAATGACAGTCTACGCAATGCTGTACCCATATGAATTTTTTTATAATTTTTTCACACAAATAGAGCTTTCTTTTGGTGGTATTTAATCACTGCTGGGTTTTTAATTTTTTACAAAAAAAATACAAAAAATTTGGAAAAAAAATAGTTTTTCTTAGTGATTGTCAGAAAATGTTGTAAAAGAGTATTTTTTCTCCTTTACTGACATGTGCTGATGAGACAGCACTGATGGACACTGTGGAGGCGGCACTGATGGGCATTGATGAGGCTGCACTTATGGTCACTGATGAGATGGCACTGAAGGGCACTGATGAGGTGGCACTGATGAGGAAACACTAATATGCCGCACTGATAGGTGGCACTGATAGGCACTATCAGATAGCACTGATGGGCACTGATAGGCAGAACTTATGGGCACTTACTCTTCTCTTTGCAGCTACTTCTCAGAACAGTCCCTTCATCAATAGGACATATGTATCAAAAATTTTACCAAATTCCAACACATGATGGACTGCAGGAATTTATAGTAAAGCAATGCCACGTCCTAAATAACAGTTTGAGAAAGAGAGTCAACAAAAATGGACTTTGTAGGCACCAATTATAAAAAAATATATATAAATTAATTTATTACACATATAGTACAACAATACATTTTAAAAGACCATTTTGCAAGTGAAATGCAAGAAATATAGGCTAAATCTCTCTATTTAATAAATGCATTGCAGGGAAGGAATCCTGCACTCATAATAGTTAATGCAAGAAAAGCTATACATGTTTCGCAGTCTGAGTGCTTCTTTGGAAGCTTATTAAATATTCTACAGGAGAGAAACAAAATATACACATAATCAATGATAATAAACAATACAAAAAATGGTACGAGGTCTCAGATTTTTTGCGGTGAGTACCAAAAGGCAATCGCAACGGGAGAAAATGGAGAAAAACTTACTCATGCAGAAAGAGAAAGAGAAGGGAAGATATTCAAACATAATCAGGTAGAAGACCAGAAGAAAGAAGATGAAAGAAGACTTTAATAAAGGACTTCAGGAGGCCGGGATCTGGGGGTCCCCTTGTTAAAGGGGGCTTCCAGATTCCGATAAGCCTCCCACCTGCAGACCCCCACAACCACCGGCCAGGGTTGTGGGGATGAGGCCCTTGTCCTCATCAACATGGGGACAAGGTGCTTTGGGGGGACCCCAAAGCACCCTCCCAATGTTGAGGGCATGCGGCCTGGTACGGTTCAGGAGGAGGGGGGGGGGCGCTCTCTGGTCCCTCCTCTTTTCCTGCGGCCTGCCAGGTTGCATGCTCGGATAAAGGGTCTGGTATGGATTTTTGGGGGAACTTCCCGCCATTTTTCTTTTTTTTATTTGACACGATGTTCCCCTTAATATCAATACCAGACCTGAAGGGCCTGGTAATTGAATTTGGGGGAACCCCACGCTTTTTTTTTATCAATGACTGGTCTCTGTATTACGGGGAGCCGACAATTCATTATAGCCCCAAGTGCTTTTAAATAACTTTTTTTCCTGCAGAAATTACACTTTGTGCAGGGACAGTTCTAAGCACGGGAAACATGCGCCCCTTTACAGGCATACTATAGACACCCCCCAGGTACAAAATTTAAAGGAATATTACACTTTTATTGTTTCACTTTAAAGCGGAAGTAAACCCATCGATTTAACAGTCTAAAAAAAAAAAGGCATGCCGTGAATGCTAACTGCACATTGGCTGTGCTCTCAACCAATCAGTCAAACCATCCAATGGCTGGTGTCATAACGGATCACATGTGCAGCACTGTGGCAGTTGAAGATTAAACAGAGGCAAAGATGGCAGCTTCCTTGGCTGAAAACTATAGGGGGGTTTACTTCCACTTTAAGCATTATTGAAATCACTGCCGTTTTTAAAACTTTTTTTTTTGCATTGATACATGTCCCCTGGGGCATTACCCAGGTCCCCAAACACTTTTTATGACAATAACTTTTTAAAAATCAATGACTTTCAATGACTGTTCTCTGTATTACGGGGATCCGACAATTCATTATAGCCGCGAGTGCTTTTAAAAGACTTTTTTTCCTGCAGAAATTACACTTTGTGACAAACTGGCAATAACTTTTTAAAAAGCACCATTACATTGCCGAACACCGAACTCTAACCCGAACATACAGTAAATTGTTCGGGTTCGGGTCCGGGACCCAAAAACCCAAAAGTCCAGTACGAACCCAAACTTTTCAGTTCAGGGTTTGCTCAACCCTAGTCAAGTGTCGTATAAATACCTTTCCTATATGAATCTGGTAGTGTAATGCTGGCCATACACGGGTCGAATTTCGAAAGAACTTTCTTTTGAAAATCAGAAAATTTGTACGTTTTGTGATTCGATGGTGCCACCATTGATTTCGAAATTCGCCCAACCAAACCTTCAATTTGACCTCATGTTCCTACAGAAAAGAATTTTCATGTCTGGGAATCTTCTTTTCTTTCCGGGAATTTTCTTATCTTGCACATGCACATTTCTTTTTCGATTACATTTCTCGCACGATTCTCCCATCATTGATTCGAAAATCTTTCCTTTTTTCAAAAAATTTCCAACATGTCCGATTATTAAAATTCGATGGCCACACAAAAATCGTCCGTTGCTGCAGCCCACTAATGGTGCGAAATTCGTAAGAAAATTCTTAGATAAGTTTTTCGAAAGAAAGTCCTTTTGAAATTCGACCTGTGTATGGCCAGCATAAGAGTAGTCCAGGGACTAACCGCCGCCTAAGAGAAATGCCGTGATATAGGGCAGCCCTATATACACATCCCAATCAGGTGTGCGGAATCACCGCAACACCTGACTCGGCCGGGATAGGGATGCGCACGCAACTCACCACGAACGTGCATTCGCAGTAGATGGCAGTAACTGGAATGAGCGTTAGCGTGCGAGATGAGCACATCCCCAGAAGTCACAGGGCTGAGAGCTTCCCCCAGTGGCTACTTCAAAAATGACAGCGTCAGGATGACGCTGGATGAGGTAGGTGGAAAAAAACACTTCAATGGTGAATTCTGGAAATTCCAATAAAAGGCAGAGATATTAATGCTACAATAAAGATGTATAGGGGATTAGGGCTTACAGACCTGGACAAGACGCCGCAAATAACAACCCCACTGGGACTGAACTGCGGCTACTCGGCCACACGTCTACCTCGCAACACCAACATGCCATGAAAGCCCAACAATGGATTCCAAAATGGTCTTCACCGCTGGCTCTCAGAGACATAGAGCCATTTATCAGAGACAGTTAAGGAAGATAGCATCTGGAAAATAATAATAGATAACAAAAAAATAATCATTAAATTGTAATAGAAAAGTAACCATATAGAACAGCAGTTTAGTAAAGGACATCACATGTGTACAAACAGAAAAATACTGCCAGAATCTCAAGACAACAGTATACAGAAATTACATTCACAAAAATGTTTTGAAACAGGAGGTAAGGGAAGGGGAGAGGGACACGGAGCGACACACGCATGAGACAGAGTGCTTGAGGGAACTTGTAATAATCATATTTACAAATAGTAATAAAACTTAATTAGTTAATCCTGCAAACATAATGTTACAAGAATGATTTATAGGTTTGTACTTCATTAATGCCTGGCCATCGTGGCATTCATAGTCAGCCCTATATCACAGCACTTCTCTTAGGCGGCGGTTTGTCCCTGGACTACTCTAATGCCGCGTACACGCGGTCGGAATTTCCGATGGAAACAGTCCGATGGGAGCTTTTCATCGGATTTTCCGACCACGTGTATGCGGTCTTTTTATGTCGGCATTTCCGACGGACTTTGGATTGAGAACCTGTTCTTAATTTTTCCGACGGAAAACCCTTCTATCGGATTTTCCGATCGTGTGTATGCAATTCCGACACGCAAAATTCCGACGCATGCTCGGAAACAATTTGACGCATGCACGGAGGCATTAAACTTCCCTTTTATAGTGCCGTTGAACGTGTTGTATGTCGCTGTGTTATTGACCGTCGGAATTTGGTGTGACCGTGTGTAGGCAAGACAGTATGTTGTCGAAATTCCGTCGGAATTCCGACGGAAAAACCATCTAGACATGTGCACAACAAAAAAATTTGTTTATTTTTGTTTCGTTTTTTTCGTTTCTGAAAAAAATTCATTTATTTTCGTTTCGTTTCCGCTGATTCGTAACGATTCGTAAATTCGTAAGTCGTCGGCGTTCGTATTCGTAACGATTCGTACATTCGTAAGTTGTCGGTGTTCGTATTTGTAACGATTCGTACATTCGTAAGAGTTATTTTTTCATTGATTCGTTTTTTAGTTAGTTTAATTTTCGTTTATTCGTTTTATTCGAAATTCGGACGCATTCGTATTTATTCGTACATTCGTAACATTCGTAACATTCGTAGATTCGTAATCGGAGCATAATTCATAATTTTATGTAATGTGTATGCTATTATTACATTTTAAGAGACACGGAAAATTACGAATCGAAAAAAAAGTTCAGAATGTACGAATTTTTTCATTCAATCCATGCGAAGCACGTTAAGCAACGCCATTGTAAGAGACACGGAAAATTACAATTCGAAAAAAATAAAAAGTTACGAATGTACGAATTTTTTCGTTCAATCCATTCGAAGCACGTTAAGCAACGCCATTGTAAGAGACATGAAAAAAAAAAAGTTACGAATGTACGAATTTTTTTGTTCATTTTCATTTTCGTTGTTCCTGTTTTCGTTTTTTGGATTTTCTTCATTCGTACATTCGATGTTTCTAATTAGTTTTTTTCGGATTTTCGTTGTTTTTCGGATTCGTTCGATTCGAACGATCCGTTAATCGGATTCGTTCGATTCGAACTATTCGTTATTCGTTAAAAATTTTTGCGAATCGTTCGTTCATTCGTATGAAAACGAACGAACGAAAATAACGAAAAAAAACGAAAAACGAAAAAAAACGAAACGAATTGCACATGTCTAAAACCATCAGAGCTTTTTCTGACGAGAATTCCGACCACGTGTACGCGGCAGTACACTACCAGATTCATATTGGAAAGGTATTTATATGACACTTGACCCGTTGTACTCTTTCTAGGGGATAACTTCTATCTTACCTTACTGATTTCAGCTGTATACTTCATTGCTTCCTAGATGGCTTGGCTCTGCTAATTGATTTTGCTACCAGATTACTAAGCTCTTGTTACGTTCCGCTCTGGCTATCAGCTGTGCCGTGTCAACCTTGTGTGCTTTGTCTCTAATGCTTGTTCTGTGGTAACATTCCAAGATTACAAGGTGAGACCACAGAACTTATTTATTCTTCCCTGCTTTAAAGATTCTTGCTTACTGAATCATATTTATACTACAGTTGTATTCTTATTGTTATGGTATATCTATAGGTTACATCGCTGCTTGATGATTACAGCACTATTCAGCCTTTCCTTTTTTACCTTATGAGCATCCATTATCCATCTAGAGCTAATCTATCTTTGTTATATTTAAGGTAAGCTCATTGGTTTCTAGATAATAAAGGAAAGGGAGTTTGGGACTTTAATTGAAGCATCTGAATAGTGGGAATGGGTTACAAAGTAAAAAGTTTATTTGATAACATTGGTCCAAAGACTTAGACCCATTGTTAATTTCTTAAATATACATAGACTGTACATAGGGCCTGAACATGATAACTAAAGGAATACATGCATAATAACACATTCCATGAAGTAGATATATGAATATATATGGCCTACTAATGCCACTGGCAGCATGCCCAAACACTGGCACATGTGCCCACATGGTACATATGTATCCACCGGATGCTGTATTGACAATGTCATGGAGTCTAGTGGTACTAGAGGAGTAAAAATGATCCGTAAAAGTATTGCTGTGGCATCAAATAAAGCTTGACGCGTTTCATGGGTAATTCCCATTCATCAGGAGCGGATGCGACAGGATGACCCTAGGGTGCTTCATTTAAAGTCCCAACCCTCTCTCCATTTTCAGCTCATTGGTTTCTACCTGATTATGTTTGAATATCTTCCCTTTTCTTTCTCTTTCTGCATGAGTAAGTTTTTCTCATCCTCTCTTTCATAATGCTATTTGGGTCTACTGTCTACTATATATGTGGTAGTGGTTTTACACCTTATCACTATTACCACTCTGTTTTCTATATATTCTAATACACCCGGTCGGAAATTCCAACCACAAAATCCGTCAGACTTTTTCCGACGGATCTTGTCCGACACTGGTGTTGCATACACACGGTCGGACAAAGTTGTCGGAAAATCCGATCATTCTGAACGTGGTGACGTTCGTTGCGTACGATGGAACTACGTAGAGGCTTTTAGCCAATAGGTTTGGTCTCCTAATTTGATCTGAGCATGCGTGGCACTTTGTCCGTCGGAATTCTCTACACACGATCAGAAAAAGTCAGATCGGATTTTGCTGTCGGAAAATTTGAGAGCAGGATCTCAAATTTCGACGGAAAAAGTCCGTGTAGCCCACACATGGTCGGATTTTCCGACAACATGGTCCGATCGGACATTTTCCGTCAGAATTTCCGACCGTGTGTACGGGGCATTAGATGTTTTTCTATCAGGCACGTCCCCACGCTTACCTGGTGTCACCTTATACATGCTTTCACTGCTTTGCGATTGCC